>JACXIP010000066.1:77512-136129 GCA_014737485.1 Bombus picipes
AATGAGAAAAACGACGCAATTCCACAGCCTAACCACACACACACACACACACGCTACGTGGAAAATACGTCGTGCACGATACTCTAACGCATGGTCAGCAGCTGAGAAATTTTTGTATTAATTATAGTTATCGTGCCCAATGTCTTTTTCCCATTCAAGTAGCACCTGGGCACGTGAATGAGATCCTGACAATGGGCACGGATATTGTTAAATCTGAAAATCCTAATCTAAAAACATGATTAGTTTGTCTCATTTGTATTTAACGGACTAACGTTCTTTGATTTTACATTTTATTACTTCGTTTTGGATTATAATAATTCTGCTTTATTAATTTAATAAATTACTGAAATTTTAATATTATCAAAAATGTAGCATTAATTGAAAAAACATTAAGACTCGATGAAATGGAATAATTGCTTCTAAATGTATTATCAAGATAGAAATAATCTTCGATAATCTCTTCGTCAAAGCACATTTCCGAAAATGCAGAAATAGTGTTCAAAATCATTGCTTTGATTCAAAAATCTGCCTGTCGCGAAGTTTCTTCTTGCACATAAAATTTCACACATTCTTGTACGGAAATGAAATGAATTTTAATTCATATTTTAAATTCTACTTACTTTTATAATATCTGAAGTCAAATAAAAGAATGTGACTTAATATTGCCACAAAATATATATATATATATCGTGTATTGCATGTATCGTCACTATCATTGAGTGAAAATTGCATCTTTCATTCCAACGAAATCGAAGGGTCTCCGATTTCTTTGCTATTAAATGCTCAAACGAAATCACTTTGATATCTCTTATTTATATTAAAATTTATTGCTTAAGATTAAGTGTATTTATGTCATACAGGTATATTCGTCTAGATATTTGCCTTTTGCAAATACTTATACCGAATACCATTATACATATTTGTAAGTACCACGAATGTATTCTTAAAATTATATGTTTAAACTAATTATTAAAAAATTAATGATTATAATCGCGATGTGCAAAAAGACCTATCCTGAACTAATAAATAAAGACAGGAAAAAAATGTTACTACTCACGGGTATAAAAAATACCCGGTCACTATGTTGGCAAAAAATTCTACATAATACAACCAGTCACCCGTGCCGATTAGAACCTTTCATCCTACGACATGATTGAGTGCCTGGAGGAACAAAAATGCATGCGACTCACCATTAGTAGCGGTGAAACGGAAAACGTTCCCATCGATACTGCACTACCTCAGCAAATATCATTTCAAAGACGAACATCAGACAGGAGCTGTCGAAAATCCAATGGTGGAAATGGAGGTTGTGAAAAATCTGTTACAAAACAAAATAGCATAAATGATCGCTGATTATTTGCAAAGTTGGAGACGAAAAACGGAAATTTATTACATTTGTAACTTTAGTAATAATAAAGATTGAAATTCTAATAAACATCCATAAATGTATAAAATGAAACTCTAATAAAAAAGTTTAAAATCCAGAAATCAAGAATCTAATGATTTTTAAATATATTAGTCATTTGTTTTATAATTTGGTATTAAAACTTTTTTTATTTTAATAGAAGAATAATCCTAGAAAACCCTAACCTTTTTTTATACGTGGAGAAATCCTCATGGACACCCCCAGCTTGGAAGCGGCGGGGTAGTATCGGACTTTACCGACTAAAACTCCACGGTGGAGCGCCCCACGCTCAGCTCGAATGCACAAATTGTAAAATTTAAATTAATAAATAAAAAAAAACCGCTCAGCTGGAATGCCCGGGAACAAGAAAATTTTAGAAGAGTCCTCGCCTGAGCTTCGGCTCCTCTGGTCTTCGTACACTCATCGGGATGGCAAGGCCTGGAGCTCGAACGAAGAAGACGCCGCCAGGATAGTCTTCGACGCATATGACATCGTCCGGCATCCGCTTACGATCCTGACGGCGGTCGTCCTATGAAGCCTCCTCAGCAAAAGTAGACTGTGTCAACTTGTCATCAGATCCTCTGCCCACACCAGGGACCCGTAGAAGGTCCGTGACTGGACGACTTTCACATACAGTCGGCGCACTCCGACTTCTGCCCCGCCGATATTCGGCAGCAGGCCACATAGAGCGTTGCCTGTCGTCGTCATTTTGGAAACCAGGAGATGGGAGTGCGGCCCGAACGTCCAATCTCTATCGATGATGAGGTCCAAGCATTTCATCTGAGGTCCTACCTCAACCTCCTCTCAGCTTATGTTCAAACACAGGCCGGGCGGAGGAGTCCCCGTACATCGGTAGTTATAAAACCATATGGCCTCCTACCTGACTGGGGATACCCTCAGGCCCAACCTGCGTATAGCCCGTATCACGCAAGGGGCGGCAACCCATATCTGTCTTCAGTTCTTCAAACGCGACCAGGCCACTGTTCGGGGAAACATATACGCCCACTACCACCATTCCAGTCAACTCGATCACGGCATACCCCTTGCCCTGCTAGAGCAGGATCACTGCGGCGGGTGTGCCCGGTGTTGACGTCCACGTTATAGCGACTAAGGCGTCCAGGTCTTCGACCTAGTTAGGGGTGTCTAGTATACGATAGAGCTAGTATACCCCAAGTTGGTCTGGCAGAACCGCATGAATCTACTTTACCAAGTCCATATCCATGTCCTCCCCCGGGCTATCTGCCACACTCGTCATCCCTTCCTCTTCTTGCGGTAGATTTCTCGCGTTGTCACCCTACCTTCTGTCCGTAGCAGGCTCCCGAATCCGGCTCGTCTCTTTAGTTCTTGGCGGAACGCATGCCGCCCCTCCCATTCTGTGGGTGATGGACACATCAAGCGACTCACAGAGCGGCCACTTGCGCACGCAAATAGGATAGCTCTTGGCCTGATGACCGATGCCTCCGCACCTGTAACATAGCTGTTTCCGGTCTACCCCCCGGTCTAAGTGCGACGCTGCCGGCGAGCGTCCTAACCTGTTTTCCTTATTGCATCGTCGACAACGCTGAATTTTTTTTTCTTGCTTTCCTGACCCAACCAGTCCTTTCGTCGCAAATTTTCTTGCGCACTTTGCACACACACACTGGTACAACACTCCGGTCCACTTTTTTGTCACCTTTCCTTATTTTCACTATAATTTAGTCTACAAAGTACGGAGCGACATAAACAAGTTCTCTCTGCATGCCGTCATCTTTTCTACTCAGAAAACCATAACCTATGATATTTTCAATCAAATTGTATTTCTTAATCAATAGTATTCAACGCAAAATATACAGAATAGACATAATTCAAGTAAGATATGTAAAGTTACTTACATTTTTGGCTTTTGAGGCACCCTTGGAGCATTCCCAAAGAAGACAAAGAGGTTCAAACTGTGATATGTCTATAACAAAACAGAAAATATCTGTGAGGGAAATGATACATTTACACTGTACATGGGAGTGTGTGTATAAGCGTCAGAGGACGTCCAGGTCTTAGTTGAGACAAAGGACTGTTGTTAGAAGTTAGAAGCTTCCAGAATAGTCTGTTTGACAAGTGTGCGTGTAAGAAGGTTAGTGAGGTCTTGAGTGTGCAATATATATGTATCGATGTTGTGTGAATAAAGTCACTAAGTTATTATTCCTTAACATGGTAGCAGAGCGTGGTTCCTAATTTCGCAAATTTTTAGAGTGTGGGTTTTGGTCTTGCGAGTTAGTTCGGGTGAGTTGAGTAAGGAAAGAAATTTTCCAAGGATATAAAATAAAAGAAAAATACTTCGAGCACGTAGGAAAGTTTGAGTAAAGAATAGAGAATCAATTAAAATGGAAAGATCGGAAATTATAATATCGGTATTGGATGGTGAGGATTACGGGATGTGGAGGAAGAGAATAATAATATATTTCAGATATAAGGAATGTGATACTGTTATAACTCGAATGAAGACCGAAACAGACAATCCAGACTGGGACAGAAAAGATCTGACGGAAATAAATATAATTTATAATGCAATATCGAACAGACGAAATGTACTTAAGAGAGTCGACGGCACTACAGATTGTGTGCAGAAGAAGATTGGAGAGGATAAGTTTCGAGAAATGCAGTGATTCAGAATCTTTCTTTAGTGATTTTGAAAAACTGATAAACGAACTAAGAAGTGCCGGCGCACAAGTGAGTGAGAGGGAAAAGCTAAATTACGTGCTAAATGCGTTCCCTGAAGAATATAGCTACATAGCAGATATAATAGACACAGTAAAAAAAGAAAATCAAACGGTAGCGTACGTGAGAAATAAGATAGAAATGACGGAAAAAAAAGAATAAATTAAATCAAGGAGAAACGAAATATAATGCCTTTGCTGCGAAAATGGAAGGATGCTTCAAATGTGGAAGAGTGGGACATTTTGCAAGAGAGTGTTAAAATGGCGTCCAAGCGGGAAGCAGTAGCAGTCATTGGCGTGGGTCAATACGTGGTTGCAGCAGAGGAAGAGGAAGCAAAAGCTATACGAGCAGGGGACGTGGAAACTTCCATCGTCAAACAGCAACCGGCACGAGCGAGTATAGCAATTCAGGAGCAGGCACATGGATGGCAACGGTGCACGCAGCACACAACAGCGGGATAAGTAGTAATGAAATTATGTGGCTATTAGATAGCGGCTGTACCGATCACATAATTAATGATATAAATTATTTTGATAAATCTATCGACCTAGAAGAACCGGTAAATATATATTTGGGAGATAATAGATCGATAAAGGCAACGAAAGTAGGAAATGTTATAAGTTGTTTTGAAGCATTTGGAAAGAAAAATAAAATAAATATAAGTAAAGTTTTTTATGTGAAAGAAATGTCGGCAAACTTAATTAGTTTAGGCAAGTTAACCGATAACAATAATATAATTATTTCAAAAGGAAATATTGCGAAAATAATAGACGAAAATAATAAACTTACAGCTGTAGCGGTCAAAGACAACGGAATATATAAAATGAAGAGTATATTTAAAGGAAAGGAGCACTTAGTAAACAGGGCCGAACGTAGTGGTATGAGTAAAAAAGAAAGAGAAGGAAATAGGGAACGTAAAAGATAGGAACCGTGACAGGGAAAGAGAAAGAAAAACAGACAGGGAACGTGAAAGTGATAGGGACCGTGACAGGGAAAGAGAAAAAGAAAGAGATAGGGAACCTGAAAGAGATAGGGGCCGTGACAGGGAAAGAGAAAGAGAAAGAGATAGGGAACATGAGAGAGATAGCGCAGATTATGTCACACATTAAAACAACATATTAAAGCAGGTGGAAAAATGGGACCAGATGGATTACAATCAAACAATAAAACTAAACTTGATTTGGATTCTGACGAAGATGAAGAAGAAGAACAATTTTTAGATGGAGATGATGATTACGAGCCACCAGCATATATTGTGGAAAAGCTTACAAAACCACTTAAGCCATCAGAAAGCGAAGAGGAACAAGAAAGATCAGAAAAGGAAAACAGCGGTGAGATTCACACAAATTATTTTAGGGTAAATATCCCTTGTACATTCGAGGAGGCGATTTGTTGTGAAAATAGTGGAGATGGTAAGAATGAAGAAGATTATAAGAAGAGGAAAAGGAATAGAAAATTTGAGAAGGGTAATGACCAAGATAGAAGCAGGAAAGGTGAAGTATCTGCGAGGAACAAGGGCGAAAAATGTAACAAAAGTAGAACGAAGCGAGGAAAAGAAAGAGATAAAAAGATAGGACATTGTAAATAAAAGAGAAAAGAGAGCAATGTTGCAAAGAATATGATATGTAGACGGAATGACTAGAGTTTGTACATTATCGAGAGTGATTTATGGGTTAAAAGAAAGTCCGAGGGATTGGTATGAGTGTTTTGGTAGAACAACAGATTTCAGGTTAAAGTTGTGTAGTATTGGGGGCGACAAATACTCAAATATCTCGAAGAATTTGATTGATAGGAGAAAAAGTTTCAGACAAAAATTAAATCGTGGAGACGAATGTTCACATATTTCGGAAAGTACGGAAATTTGACAAAAAATTCTAAACGCATTGAAGATCATTACCACTACGTTCACGAATGCTTAAAGGAAAATAAGATAGATATGTCGGAGATAAAAGGACATCGGAGCCTTCCCTTTGGAACTTCGGAAAAATCCTTTAACACCGTAATCTAGATTCTACCATAGGCGTAATTAAACAATTGTCGTCTTTCGATCCGATTGTATTTGTTCGAGATTTGTGATAATGAGCATGGGCTCGAGGCGACAACCAGTCGCCGAACGTAGCCGCGGTCACGGGATGAACGCTTTGCCTAACAAAGATATGGAGTAATTCTATAACACTCCTTAAAAAGGAAATAGTTGTAACACGCGACAGTAAACATTCCAACGGTCTCTGTCCCGTAGCTCACCACACGCAGACCCTATTCTTCGAGTAAGATGATTGTCAGATGTCGATGCGTCTCCGCAGTACATGTTCAGCTAGCCTGAGGGCCCGTTATAAATCTTAAAATCTACTTGACTAAAGTTCTTCAAACAGACAAACAATCTTTGTCCCAACTACGGAAAGATAGGGGAGACATATTTTTCAACGAACGGCGCCTCCCACTAGCAACTTTCCCTCGAGGGCGGCTAGCATCTTTTCTAACCACCGATATGGATATTGACCAATTAGCAGCAACGCCAATTTCCCTTACTTTCTGAACGAAGGCTGTTCTCGACGAATCCGATGATCTCGTGTCCTTAGACACACCCCACTATAGTTTTCCTCTGTGGTATCATCGGGACGGAAATTCATTCCTTCTTGCGATTTCATCGACGAAAAGAGTAACACCTTACGACCAGTGAATATTACACGTCCGACTTAGATTTTGCGAGCACGTTCATCTATCATTCCGTCGACCGCGATTTCGTTATTGAACCTAGGATCATTGTCATTATTTTCTCGAGTATCTAATCACCACGGTTACTTGTCCAGTTCTATGATAATTGTATTTGCACTAGCCAATGTGTTCCCCATTGCATAACGACAACGTGTAAACCAAACGAAGATTCGTTTCACGCCTCTAACCCTAATTCTAATGTAAACCCGACAGATATAATTAAAATAAGTACAGACGAAAATACTGCGGATATTTTTACGAAAGCACTATGTAAGGAAAACTTCGAAAGGTTTAGGTCATGGGTGAGTGTAAAATAAAAGGAATATAAAAGAAGCAATACGTGTTAAATATTCTGTTATTAAATTTGACAAGTATGTAAATACAATTAAATGTACAGTATAAATGTAAGGAGGCGTGTTAGGGAAATGATATATTTACACTGTACATGGGAGTGTGTGTGTAAGTGTCAGAGGACGTCCAGGTCTTAGTTGAGACAAAGGACTGTTGTTAGAAGTTAGAAGCTTCTAGAATAGTCTGTTGGACAACAACTGTGCGTTTAAGAATGTTATTGAGGTCTTGAGTATGCAATATATATGAATCGATGTTGTGTGAATAAAGTCAGTAAGTTATTATTCCTTAACAATATTATTAATATTGTTAATGCGCAATAATACGCATGGAAATTTAACAATAATAAAGACTAAACTCTAATAAGTAGTAATAGTAATAGTAATAATAAATAAAGTACATAAATTGAAACTCTAATAAAAAAGTTTGAGAATAAAACATTCACTGATTTTTGATACGTATCACACAGTTTTATTGTTTTTTAATGTTAAGATTTTAAGACTTTATTTCAATTAAAAAGGACATTTACAGCTTTCTAAATTATCAATCATTTTTATTTTATAATTAACAATATTTCAAACAAAATATAATAAATAGAACAAATTGAAATACAATATGTAAAACTACTTACATTCTTGAGCTCCTGCAGAGGCTTTGTCCTCTTGATGCACTGACTCTAGTACCGAAAAAGAATGTTCAAAAGAATATAAAATAAGACCACATTACAGTGACCGCTAAAATTATAACCGGCGAACAATAGCTCTAATGTCGCGTAGAAAATTGTTTGATGAAATTTTATTACTTTCGCGTGTGATTATTTAATTGGATTTAATCAAAACGACCGTAGTTTGAAAATATTGGAAAATACATTTGCGGAGCAAACATTGACTCTACAAACCGCATTGCACGCGGTCACAAATATTCCCTAAAAATACAGTTGTTTATGGGTGGGGTGGGGAGGGATGGGGAGTAGAAAGGAAGCGAAATATTGTTTCGATGTTTTTCTTCTTTTCTCTATCGAACGTTTATTTAGAAAATACTGTTACTTTTTTTTTACGTATGAAAAATATTAATTAAAAGTTATAAGATATTTCTCGATATCGAACAAATGTTTACGAATACCGTGAATGCAATGCGAGCATTTGCAAGAATCATACTATGAATGTTCGTTACTAGAATATGAGAGATACACTCCACTGATACACTATAGTCGCGTGTTATAAATAGTGAAAAATATTTGCAAGAATTCGAAAGTTCACAACTAAATATACTTAAATAATACTACAGAAGCGCATGTGAAATCTTGCTTTGAAGTACTTGAGTTTACTTGCACGTCACCTTTATCAAAAAAAATATAAGTTATAAAGTTAAACGATGGTAAAGATATAGTAATGAATAATGCGAAAAATACACTAAAGAAAGTAATAAAGAACCGACGCCACCAATAGGTTATAAAACGTTACAAACCTGACGCAACACGATCCACGTTATCGGTACAAAATGAGAGGACTAAATGACTCCTTGTACCATAGTTTCGCATAGCTACTTCCAAAGTGGCGAGGAAAGGGGGACACATGAGCCGGTGGCACAAGCAGCTACACAGTTAACGATTCTACGTAGTTACAGATTAACGATCTAGACAAAGAAATGTATACATCAACAAAAATATTCATCTTCTACGAAACACTTCCTTTCGAATTACGCAGCAGGAATCTTTCTCTACATCGATATTTACAAACATCGTACAATAATTCGTCTAACTATTTACTATCATTTGTCTAACTTCTTACCTTACTCACCTTACTTTATAACCTTAATTTCGTTAAACAAAGCAAGATTTAAACAACAGCATGGAGAAAATGAAAAATTACCTAAAATTACTGGTCGGCAATGATCCAATATGCAGAAGAAGGTTTAAGCGCTTTTTAAGTGCGTATTCGCTTTTAATACTAATATAAAAATAATAAAAGAGAAAATTATTCCTAAGCGAAAAATGTGGTAAGAGAATAATTTTTTCACGGTTGAAAATTTGAAGCCCATTGATATTTTCTCTATAACATTTTTATTATCACGATGTAGTATCTGAAATTTTTACCAATCCAATGATTTTTATTCTTAGAAATATCTTGAATACGGAGAATTAAGAAATGTATAGTGAAGGATGTAAATAATGAAAATTAATTATGGCGGAGGAATCAACGAAGGAAAGTTATTTCGCTAATTATTATACGAATGAATATTCAAAACGTCGCGCAACGACTACTAAACTATTTAATAAACACTATCCTTACCAGGGCTAGCCAAATGACTGATTTAAAGATCTAATTTAAAATTGTACACTTATTGTTATTTCTTTTGTTCATCTAGCTTTATGTGAATTCTTATATTCTCCGATTAATTGATTTCTCAACTTTTAAAACCAGTTATTTGACCGGGCCTGATGAGATTAGTGTCAAAAGTCAACCTGAAATTTTCTTCAATTTCTGATCTTCGGCTGATTTTCAGTATTTTGCCTCCGACTTTTCACCAGTAATTAGATTTGACAAACGAAATGCAATGTAAGACTTACCAACATTTGGGCCATGTGGCTTCTAACTGCAACAGACTACCGCAGCGTTAAACTTAACGATAAATTATGATCCATATGAATGTATTGATCCAGATTCCTGTACCGAAGAAAGCAAGGATAACACAAATCAACCTTTTTGCATGTCGTCTAAAAATTTTAATCATCCAGTTCACATCAAGATTGCTCTCAACGCTTATTGTTAATGTTAAAAAGGCGATGGCAAAAGAGAATTTGGAATATTAACGAAGAGCGAAACAAATAAATGCGATTCGTTCGTGAAACAAGTGACTCAAAAATTACTTGCAGTCAAATTTCATCGAATAATAAACTAGATAATTGTCCTAACCTCTGTATTCCCTTATTTCATCGCGATATATCTGATGGCTAAATATGAACCACAACCCTTACACTGTCCTTGGAGAAACGGATTTAGATACTATAATATTTAGATACTACAATACAAAGCTCGAACTCTAAACTTATAGGGGAAATCTTCACGTTTATACCGCAGTAACATAGCTCAACAGTGAACCGGCTCCTCTCACTTCACTAAATAATAGGGCGACGATCCCCTAGACGAGCCAAGTAACTCGGCGGTAAAAACAGAGCATCGCTCGCAGCATTCAAGATTTTCAAACATATCCTACCGCCACGTATAGCCAATAGGAAGCTAAATCTGTATATCCGTTATTAAACTATGTCTTGTTCCTTGACAATGTTTCAAATCAACCAAAAAATTTAAGAGAAAACAGTGCTTGCCCTCCTTATAAATGAAATATCATAATGGTACTTTCGGGCAGCCGACTATATAAGACTAACTTACTCAGAGTTCAAAGTAATTATCCGTGCTTTCAGGTTTTTTCCTGAAACACGACTTGGCAAGTAGATAGCTGCCACTATAAGGCATTATCTAAAATAAATTTGAACCGCGAGAAAATTTCGGAAATCCCCAAAACACATTCCCAAAGTAACAGCCCAACAATGGAACTTACTTAGAGCAGCCTCTATTTCTGTCAACAAACAAGTGGTCCGTAATGTAACGACCTCTACTCGAGGTTGCGAATGGAACTCGAGCATCGCGCCTGGAGACATATCGACCCGTACAGCAACATGGTCTCTCGAGAATAAAACTTGGCAAACAGCCATTTTGTCGAGAAATTTCGCTTAGTAAATTCCTCCCATTCCAACTTATTCCATGCTATTAACCCTTGTGATTGGAAAGGACTCACTCTCCCAATCTGAAACTAACAGGGCAACAGGCCAATAACAAAAAGTGAAGAGAAGAATACTCTTAACAATGCAGCTTGTTATATGGCTCTTGATACACCGTAGTACGCTCTCAGAATCAGAAATTTTCAAACTTGCTTCATTTAAGGTAACTTTATGAATTTCTAGTTGATGCTCTAACAATTTATTTAAGTCTTCTATTGCTGTTTCACGTCCTTCCAACTGTTCGTTAAATTTGTTGTTTAGCATATCCACTCGAGAAACTTCGAGTTCTAGAGCATCGTTTCTTCTTGAGAAATTTGGCTTATTTTCTCTTGTCTGCTGCTATATGTTGCTGTTATTCTATCAACTTCTTTCAACATAGGTGCTTGTTCTTTCTTTTTCAAGCAATATACCATTGTCCGTACCTTTGGATTTTACTCTTTTAACTGTATGTTCTTCATGTAAATTTATTACATAGTCTTCAGCTTCCATTCTCGCTTGTTTTGTTACTTACTCGAACATATGAGCTGCATGTCCTTATACTGAGTAGGTTTTTAAATTTTGTCTGGCGTTTGATATTACTTTTAGGTGATGATAACTCAAGCAAGGATTTAAACACTGATCCATCATTTACTTTTTTCACTTCAGATTCACTATCCTTTTCATTATCACATAAATTATTTTCGATAATAGGAGTTGAAATCTTTGATTCACTGATACTGATTTCATTGGTTTCTTCAAATTCCTTAACGTTATCTTTAGGATCTTCGATATTGTCGTTATCACAATCATTTGAAACAATTTTACGTACTTCCTCATCCTCAGCATCATAGCATTTCATCAAAGGAGAAATATCCTCCACTTTATTAATTTTAATAAAACATTGTTTTTCAGTACTTTTTTCTTTTTAATAATTCTGATGTTTCTTAGGAACTTTCTACTATATCCTCTGCATCATGTTGAGTTTGTTTTTTCTTCTTCTATGGACTTAAGATCTTAATTTAAGCTTTGTGTTTTGCTATATGATTTATTATTATTAACTACTTCAACAATATTTTCATATTTTCTGTAAAGTAAATCACATTTATCATCTGATATACGTTTGGAAGTAATTTTTTTCCTTTCCCCTACTTCTTTTTCTCCTACTAATGAATTCTTTTTATTCTGTAAAATAGTTTTTGTACTTTCAATTTTGTTAAGTTCAGTTCTTATTTTTAATAATTTACCTTTATCTAATTTAGATAATGCTTGTGAGTCCTCTACTACATCCTCCATATCATTTTGAGTGTGGCTCCTACCTTCAGTAAATTTAATATTTTGAACGCTATCATTAATTTCAATAGCTCTTTCGGTATCAAATAAATCGCACTTATTATTTGATATACCTGTATTTTCGACCAATCGCGGGGAGACCCAATCGCGAGGAGAGACGTCAACGGCAGTCGTAAATTCCCGCTACGATTATACTAATCGACACCACGAGTTGATCGATCCCCTGATTTCCGTTAAGGTAATAGGGGTGATTCAGTTTGTATAACACTGTGATTCACAGGATTATAAATAATATATTTCCAACACTTAAATTACACTGTTGAGTAGTTACAAATAGATAACAACTTGTCGCACGAAGATAAGATAGATATGCGCACTAGAGCAAGGCTCTTATAATTGAATTTCGTATATTAGTGGACGTAGCACTATAAGATACTTAATAGAGGATGTGAATTTTAGACAACACCGAGAACCGACTTATATTGGACGTGAGATAGCTCCTCTAGTGCCGTGCTTAGATTTAAACGTTAGGCGTTATTGGTGAAAAAATACTTAGTTGTTGACTTGACTCTCCTGATGTCGCAGGAGACGAGGTTGACTCTCCGGATGTCGTAGGAAGGCTAGTGATGGGTGTGTCTAGTACACGGGACCATCGAATTTGTTCATGACGATTTTGGCTAAGAGAGTGAGGGAAATAGGCTTCGTTGTTAATTGGTTAAACGAAGGTTGGTGGACTAGGAAGGGTCTTAGCCGCCCTCGATAGAAAGTGGCTGGTAGGAGGAAAGTTGCATCGTACGTGAGAAAAACTAACTTTCCTTTGTCAAGCCGTAGTAGACAATAGTCTTTAGGAAGTGATGTAAAGCAGATGTTTGTTGGGTCTGAAGGACCTTAGCTAGCGAATTACTGGGATTTATGACCGGTCCTTAAGAATATTGAAGGCACGCAGTAAGGATGAGCGGACTGGGCCGCGGTGTGTGGCCTGGTCTAGGTAGAGTGTCGCCCGACGTAACAATACCTTTTGAATTAACCTTCTGTCTCCGCAGTTTCTTCTTTTGTATTTTCTTCAACTTGTCTTTGTTCTTCTAATCCATTCTTTTTATTTTGTACGATCTTTCTTGGATCATCACCTTTTTTTTCTTCAACCGTTCTCCTGGGTCTGCCTCTATGTTTCGCTTCTCTCTTTGCAATATTAGCAGCTTTGTTTTCTTCTGGTTGCTTTTCATTGTCACAACACTTTGATCGCCGACTACGTGATAGGGGACTGTCAAATATTGTAATTATACGTAAACAATTTTTTCATTCCTATTACGTTGGCTTAATTTCGCTTCATCAATTGTTATTACATTCGTTGCTGCATTATCATTTTATACAGATTTACACCTATCGCTATCACTAGCTGTGTCCGTTAAAAGAACTTTGCTTCATTGACGCGCATTAGTTGTTTCGCTTTCACTATCTGAAACTGATCGCCCACTTCCGACAGTAGAATCAATCAATCCTAATGTATACATCTACAAACTTAAAGCCATCACAGCCGAATACCCATCCACTAGATAAACAAAATAAAAACCTGCCAAGCACGAACGCTGTATAGATTGTTATCACCTGTTCGATTCGTGATACATTTGACTAAAAAACTTATTCGAAGTTATTTAAAATATAAAATTCGAATTAACATCTAGTTTTCAACAACCTGTCTAAAAATACTGCTCACAAACAAGCTATCATTTCTTGAAACAAATATATAAGATTTATTTATGTTATCAATTTTGTTGTGGGTCGAAATACAGCCCACTCAAAACATTCTATGGACCAAACAAAAAAATTGTTGACATTGATTGTCAACAAGCTCTATAAACTAAGATCTTTCATACTTCTTTTACTTTTGATAATTAAACACAACTTCCCGCTAGCCGATGCGTCATTCTGCTATATTTGGCTTATCTTTTGTTATTATACAAATTACTGTCATTGTTCACGGCTGACCTAATTCGTTTAGTGACTAGACATTATGCTAGATATTTTAATACTTCCTAACATTTAAATACTTAACATTTAAGTATTTAAATACTTCCTGACAGTACAATATATAATCTAAAATTTAAATATCCTGCCTTAGGGCGACATATCCTGTGAACTAACGGCGTCTGAACAACCTCATCTCCTTAAAGCGAGTAAATCTATAACTTTATTATTTAATTTCAACCTAATATCCAAAAACTGATCAACATAATTCCACTATGCCCAAAAAGCTTCCCCTTACAAATGATATATATTAATATAATATTATTTTTTATAGATCCAGACCACCGACCTCGGCTAGGACTATCAAAATTCGCCTTCGTCATGGCCAATAACCAATATAATATTAACTACGATAGAAATTATCATTGTTAATTTAACACTAGCTATCGCCGCTATAATACGAATGGCCTGTATACATATTAAATAAACTATAATAAATAACTTATTATTTTTAAATACACCTTGTATTATTTATCTACACTTTCCTTTGTCTTACGATCTACGTCCACCTTGACCTACGCATTGTCAAGTAAAATTCGTGGTAGAAAAGGAGGAGCTGAGCAATAGCTTAACTTGACTGCCCTTGAAATAAAGTAAAACCCGAGCCAGAACGTAAAATATTTATTGCGGATGGCCGCAAGCGCGGCTTCTTCTGCAACCTTTTTGCAATCCACTAGCGATAAAAAGTTCGCGTACAAGGTAAATAACGAGCAAAAGAACGGTACAGAGCATAGAGTGTAGAGTATAGCAGCATCGCAGAAAAAGAAAAATCAACAGCTTGGTCGGTCATTGCGCAGCAACAGATCGAGCAACGATACAAATGATCATGGAAGTGCGTTTCTTCTTCCCGGTCTGTTCGAACTATGACGATTTATCTGTCTGTTCTTTCCGACTCGACCGTTGCACCGTTCACTCGACCGTCGATCATAAATTGTTTCGCACTTTTTAGAGAACGAACATTTGAAACTACGTGCCTGCGGTACATTCGATAACCAGGACAGCGGGATCATTCGTGAGCCTGTTTTCGTCCTGCGAGACGAGATAATTATTAGAAATTCCCTGATGCAATTGTACGCGGTTTTACGCAACTTTGATTCCACGCGTGAACGATATTTAGCACGGAGGAGACAGGTTAACATTTGAGCACTAATAGGTTCCCACGTAGCTAAAATAAAGCAAAAGTTGCGCAAATTAACGGATGACAATTGAGAAATTTCTTGGATGATCTACGTTTATTAAGGAATGGTTGGTTGCGAGAACCGATATCTAGTAGCATCAAAGTTGTCCGAGAGAGTTTTACGATAAAGGAACAAATCTCTGCCGATACTCTCTATCTGACTATCGTAGCAGATCCGCGTACTTTTGCAAGGTTCTCCAAATTAATACAAATTTCTAACTACCGTAACATTGAGATATTATACATCGTAAAGCAAAGATAAGGAGAGTGGCGATGGCCTCGGAAACGCGAAAAATATCTCAGAAAATAGAATTTTGGTGGCGACAAATGTTCGTGATGGTTTTCCCAATAGCGATTCTGATTCCCTCTTGACGTGTCTGCTCGGCGACACTTCCGGCATCGTGACATAAACCCTAGGACGCCCTTACAGCCTCCTTTACATCGTATATGCCCTTCTCGCTGTTGATGAAAATCCTATTTGTGAAATTAGAAATTATTTGTTCGCTTTGAGACAAAGTAAATCGCGTTTCTCGCAGGTGTTCGGCAGATGGCGATGATGCGATATAGTGCAACAAAGTGAAATTTTGCGCGCGTGAATCTAGCAGGATTATAATGTAACAGGAGCACAACAAAGTGTAAACTTGTAATGAAAAAGGAAGAATATATTGTCAAAGAAACTCTTTTTCTCCATTTTCTTTCATAGAATTATATTTCACTTGCGAGTATTATAGCATATTATTATAGCATATATTATAGCATGTCTGCCTTTGATAAAAAAAATCATAAAAGATTTACGTATCTGCACGTATATTTACGCTGTATGAACGACACTCGAGTATTACACGCATGCATTATCGACGAATAGATCCACGTTCGAGATAAGAATTCCTCGTTGATTCTTTCTCATAGTATAAATAACGAGAAATTATCAGGAAATATGTAATAACGTTACAGTAAAACTACTCGTACTTCGTTACTTTTACTCCCATGTATAACACCTACACCGATATTCTTTGTTGAATGAATAAATAAAAGCGTTCCCCAGCGTACGTACAAGACCAGATCTTAATATATAGGAATCGACGTAAGGATAAGATTAGGAAAGTTGGAAATGAAAATAATTCGCCGAAGCGGCAAAAAGAGAATACTTGACAAAAAAATAACGATACGGTAAATCAGCGTCCCGTTTAAATTTTCATCGATCAGTCGTCCAGCAAACGAGATCTGTCAAGCAGCGACAAGGTAGCAGAGACTAAATATTATCGAGTTAACGCGCGCGAAGTGGTCGCAGGAACGGCTGACGGGTGCGAGAGTGTAATGCACTTACGTCACGCGAATTTCAGACAAAACAACCGGTAGTGTAACGAAAATTTAGCGTCGCAACCGGACGTTCTAAATATAAAATGGATGGCTGTTGACTGAGAGAAAAATGCTCGACGATACGGTGCCGTCGTTTGTTCTCTTACAAGATTGAACGTCCACGGTCGACCCAATTACCAGACCCTCCTCGTGCCATGAAGAGACAAAATCACCAGTGCTATTTAATCGTGCGAATTATATCCGCGTATCTCGCGAATTATTACACAACAGCGATAATAAGTCAAATCTAATAAAATTTACTTCTCATCAAAAAGTTGTACCAAAACAATTATTTATTAATTGCTCTATTTATTAATTCTTAAGAAGATAAATATAAACAAAAAAAATGGTAAAATTTGATTAGTATAATAAAAATAATAATGCCAATGATCATTCTACAATATAAAAAGTGTAGTCTTACGTTCATTGATATGTTAAGAACACACATATATTTTAATGATAGTTACAATGTAACATCATTTCTATATTATATGATATACAGGGTATGACAAGTATTTTTGCTCTAAGGCATAGTTTGAAATCAACAACATTCAGTTTAACAAATTATACCTTTTATTCGTTTTTCATCATGGAATAATGCGGTGATGTCTTCCATATTGCGTGCGTTGTAATCTACTCCTATCTCTATTTTAAAACATTTCAGTTAAATCTGGTGTGCACTTTCTGCTATCAAAGAATTTATTGACTGCCTTTTCCGGAATGTATCGTTGCATTGCAAGTTGATTTTCACGTATATGCGCTAAAATTGATAAAAATTCGAGTACTCTATGCATTCTAATGTTTATTAACTCATTTAATAAAACAATACTTACATTGTGCCCAATGTGGAATTGTATGATTTGGTCTAGATTCATCACTTGATTCATCGTCGTCAGGTTCACCATCCAAAACGTAAGTGGTTGGACCTTGCTATTTGGAGCCATATTTTGGCTAAAATATTGTATGAATAATAGCTTGTGCTTTTATAACAGAAGAATACTTTGATATTGCTTATAATGTTACCTGTGATGTAATCATCTGATGCTTAGTTTCCATTACTTCATCTGCAGCTTGTCGTTAAGCTCTTAATTCGGCTTCTTTTCGTCTTTCGGCTTTCTGTTCTCGATGTCTTTGTTCAGCTAATGTTCACTGCGCTTCATCTTGTTTTTGTAAACATTGTAAACGCTGTTGCTCTTCTTGTTTTCTTCTTTCATCGACATCCTTATTCTGTTTTGCTAATAAAATTTTTTTGGCTTTTGCAACCAACTTTCTTGCTAATTTATGAGCAATCGCGTTTTTCTGCAATGTTTGCATTTTCCGAAGCTTCTGTTTGTGCAGCAGCTCTAGTGTTTTGTTTTCGTGTTTTTGTTCCAGTTTGTATGTATGTATGTATTGCAGTAGAATCTGATACTGTGTTATCAATATTGGTAATATCATTTTCTGGAATAGTCTCTATACGGTGATGACACTTTTTTTCAAAACTTCCGGCGCCTTTGTAGTTGAAGGGCCAGAGATTGATTGTGATATTTCAGCAATTAAACTAGGTAAAATAATCCACAGTATCTTCAAACTGGCCGTTTTTAAATATTTTATCATCCAACCAATAATTATGTATATTCGATATATCTTTGGTAATCATTGTTTAGATCTCATTCTTTGATCTAATACCCATATTTAAAATATACAAATAAATTTGAGGCGTGAGTGTTGTCCGTGATACTTGAGCTGCTGGCTGTCGATGTCGCTGCTGGGGTACTGCTGATTTTCTCCGTTTTTTCTTCCGTTTTTTGATGCGTGGAAGAAAAATCGGACTTCGGTCGCCGGGACTCGAACCCGGATCCCGAACGTTCGTAACCTAAGGCGCTAACCACTGCGCTGCCGTCGTTTGACACTACTTAGTGTCGAGTGGTGGTATTTGCTGCTTAGTGCCGCCACAAATTCTTTATAAGTATTGAATATATACATTGAACTATACTTTCTAATAATACATACCATAATTTAATATTATGGTTGAAATTATGACATATATAACAATCAGTATTTGGGGGTAATAATCGCTGCCAGGTGAAAAGAGAATGCGCGTTTCATCCCGGGACTATCGGTGGATTCGTCAGTAAGGCTATACCCGGTAGTCCCTGCCTTAGACGTAGAGGAAGTCTCGCTAGTTGCGGTATTTGTATCGTGACACCGTATATTCGACCGCTAGCGAGACAGATAGACTCGTTGTCGTCCTAGTAGCTCTCTGGTGTTGGCAGTTGGTACCTAGATTGCCCGGGAGGTGTTACGACCGCGTTGATGCCTCGACCTGTCGACGTCCTGTTGGTACCGATCCGCCACAAATATAAACACATTGTTAACATCTATTAACTTAGAAGCATAAATAAATTATTTAAAAAAAAATATTTATATGAAACAATAATAAAATAATGAAGTAACGTTGAGAATAGAATCTAGTTTAATTACACATATATACCCTTTTAACAATGCCGTTCTTATAAATTTTATTAAATTTACAGTGAAGCTTACAATTACATTAATGCCAATGAATATTAACGTATATGTTTATTATTACACTAAATAAAAATGAAAGTAATGTAATGAAAAATACAATATACTTTAATGGAAATAAAATAAGTAAATAGCGAAGTATTTATTAATATTATTATATAGCATTATATTATATTATTATACTATTTATTAATATTTACTTACCTTTTACGTTTGCACAAAAACTATAAAATTTTAAATATAAACATTTATAACAGAGATAAAGCAAGTCACACAAATTAATGTCTTTCAATGGCAAAAATGCGTTAAAGGAAGTGAAACGATAATCTCCGTTTCGCGTCACAAGCGGAACTGTGCCAGTTTTGCGCCTTGAAAGTACATGTAGCGGTACGTGAGCTAAAGGACAATTCAAATCATGTTGTTTTTTTGCCTCGGAATATCAATATCGTTAGGACATACATAACATATATAAATAAATAAACTCCGGGCAAAACAATGTCGCTGTTACGTGCAACCGTCGAACAAAGACGAATTTGAATTTTCCGACTCTCCCCCGATCAGTTTATACTATACCAGTTTAAACGGACGCAATCGTAAAGAGTTCAGTTATCGATCTGTATCTACGAGTAACTACCGAGTACCGATCAGTTACCAATGAGTTATTAGCAAGCGAGTATACATTGTCTTAGCGAATCCGTTAGTACAAGCGTTTTTGCGAACATTATCTGTAATTATTTATTTAATCATTTTAAAATATACTTGAAGGTTTCAACAACGAGCAATCTTGTCTAATAAATCTCACGATCAACCATCCTCTACACACAAGTCCTCTAAATACACAACGACTTTTCAGTTCAATTTGGATCATTGCGTTCAACGCCATCCATTTTTCTCTATAATTTAAATCGCATCCGATGTAATTTGATTAGTCGAACAATTATCAATTTCTATAATTGTATTTTCACGTAAAATAATTTTCTGTTAGCGTCCGCGGTTGTAAAAATAACGATCAGGTACTGAGATATTTATACAATGGTGTGCCAACTATAAAAACATTTCTCACAAAATCAACTTATAGTATTAGTAGGGTTATGAGGTACTAAAACGACGTTATTCTAAGCAAACTCTACTTATAATCGAAGCAGGCGTGTTTGACAACTATGAAAACTGTGTGATTCTATTGGAAAGAAAATCTTATGAAACTTCTATTTGAAAAACGTGATTGAAAAACTCGATATTATAAATTTTACTAATATAATAATAATAAGTAATAACTAAATAAGTAATAATAACGTTGTGTTGTTGTATATACATGTGATTAATGTCACACTTATCGTATGTATGTATGTAATATGTCATATTATATAGATTATGGATCTTTACAATAACTTAACACAATTATTTGTTTACTATATTTACAATTTGATTACTAGAAACTACATAATATGTTTTAAAATCGGTAATAAAGTTGTATAATAAACATATATTTAATGAATTTTTTGTAGAAAGTTTTATTTATTATTAACGAAACTGACTAAATTCCATATCCAAATCATTTTGTCAATTTTATTATTCGTTATCACATCAAAGCATGTGTTTTTGTAGATCATATTATAATAACGTTTTCATATATAAATAAAAGCTTCATTGAAACTTTCTTATAGAAACGCGTACATTTTTTTTAATTGTGCTGATATTCCTAAAAGTAAACTTTTGGAAAAAATAGCAATTTCTTTAATATGTGAAATTTAAAATCTTATTGTTGTTATAAATTAATATTTATATAGTTTACATTATTATTATTTATAATATAAGTCTACATGCCATTATAAAAGTTTATCAAGTTAATGTTTCTAAAGCTCTGTGGAACTTCAATTTATAATTTAATTGGTTAAAAAGAATTGGTGCAATTTGTACATTATATAACTTTAAATATCGAAGAAAATAGTGATGATAATGGAAAATACAAATTTAGAAATGTAAACTAAACGTATAGCTCAGTTTATGAACAATTATTAATAAAAACGTTTACATTTTAAGAGATTATTATATTACAGTCATATAAAATATATGATTTTTTACATTGCACAAATTCTTCTTACAAACTAATATATGTTATAAACAACATATAATGTTCATACTTTCATGCATTTAATAATAATAAGTAATATATCACAAAAAATGTTAAATACTAAATACATATTTAAGGAACACGATTTTAAAGAACAAAATATTTATATCTTATAACATACTTGTTTATATACATATGCATACTCTATAATAAATATAACATTCCAGTGTACACCAAATGTATAATAAACAGTTTTATAACGCCTGTGTTCTTGTAATAAATAAATTTTTCTTATTTTCTGTATATCTAGTGATTAATAGACCTTCTCTATTGCTTTTGAATTTAAAACATCTTATGATTTATATATTTTAAATACTTTTATATTCATGATAAAAACAGTGTGCATTTATTTTATTGTATACCTATTATTATTATTTGTTGTTTCATTTAATTCTAATTTGATAGTAGAGTTTCTTCAGAAATCTGTATTACTTTAAGCATAAAATTGTAATACTTCTTCCTCAAAAGTAGGATCCAATAGGATAGCAATACCTTTTGTTCCTGCTTTCATATACTTTTGGAATATGCTTTTTAGACACTTTCCATAAAGCTCGATTTTCCTTCAGCACATCAACAAGTGGTTGTACCATTGGAAATAATATAGAAATTTCACTAAGAGACAAAATAATGAAATAAATCATATGGAAGACTAAAATTAATTAAATAAAAAGAACAATTTATAATCTATAATCTATATTCTACTGTCATCACTGTCTTTTTCAATTAAGAAAATCTTATCTTTTACAAAAATACTATTCTTCCTTTTAATTATACTCGTTATGAGAAATAGATCTTAAATCCGATTTTTTTACTTTGAATGTATATTAAAAATAAAAGTATATACATATATTGTACAAAGACAGTTTCTTTTAAAATATACTTACATAAAAAGTGGAAGGAATATATTTGTAATGAATTGAACTTGATGCTCGTTCTCTATCCATTATTTCTATGGGGGTACCACCCATACTTTTTTCTAAATCTCCTTGTGAAAAAAACTCATCGTAAATTTGTTCCTAATGCAAAGACAAAGAAAAAAGCACATAAGCTCTTAAATATATTATTGTCTTAGACTTCTACTTACTGCAGTTTTTTTAGAAACTTTCCACTGCTTAGTCTGATTACTAAGATCACAACATGTCAAAAGCATATTGTTATTAAAGAGGTTTTGGGGTTCGATATTTAATTGATTTGCACAGATTAGTTTTGTATACTCTGCATTTCACCATCATGAACAGCTATTACAACACACCGAATACTCAGATAATTAGCACATGGCGAACGGGAAAAATAAAAGAGAGTCGTATGTAGACGTACCAACTCTGCATATAGAAACTAGTGATCATACCAACCTAACATTTCTCTCAACACATATTGAGAAATAATCACTATTAACGTTTTCAAATATATTGCACCCTTCTTTATTTAAAATGCACATGGTCTGTGCAAAATGATGTCTCTGTTAAATGAGAGAATGATAAGTTATGTTGATATCACATTTATGTTCAATTTTTTGTTCTTATTTCTGTATTCAGAGGTAGGATCACAATAGCTATTATTTTATTCTTTAGATAAATCTATCACACCTTTCTGAGCCGAAAAACCTTTATTGCACTTTCTTACATGGACTACGGATAAAAACAAAAGAACATCTTGAACCTATCGATTAAATCTATCGATTGTATCTACAATTATCTTCCAGTTACTATTTATTGTAACTAGCGCATCTACATATAGATGGCGAGCGCGAACTCACGTTATCATTTTCAACATTTTTGTTATAACAGTTTTGTTCTTAAAGGTAATTTACCTCCATTACAGAACCTTCAGAACTATAAAGACTAGCTAGAACCGTAGAGCGTTTAGTTTAAAATGCATTATTTCATCCTCTATGATCTATATCTATATCATGGCATAAACATGACACTACATGAAACTAAAGCTTCCAAATGTGTCATATAATTCTCATTAATAAAATTTAAATTTTGTATTAATAAGTTTCTAAAATGTGCCATAGAAAATGCATGTATTCAGTTATGATATGGTGCATCCCTGTATCCTTTTTTTTTACATAGAATATAAATCTGTAACATTTGTATGAATTAATATTTTATGAGTTTACAATCCGCAGGAAAGTAATAGTACACTCAATATTCTGGTTTATGGCTGCAGATAAATAAGAAATATATATGTCGGGTTCACATTAAAAATAGGGTTGGGGGCGTTTAACGAACTTTCACTAGCCATTGTTATTATACAATAGAGGTAATGTTTATTAACACAATCGTGAGTATTACAACGTTATCAAGTAACCGCGGTGATTAGACTCTAATGACGATGGACTCAGGTTCGATAACGAATCCGCGGTCAACGGGATAGCGAACTTACTTTTTCGTCAAAGCCTAAGTTCGGCTCCATGTTAAAACGTGGAGTAATCGCGTTACTTATATCGTTGATGAGATTGTACGAGAGAGTGTATCTCCGTCACGGTGACGCTGTAGAGGAAAGCTATGATGGGGTGTGTCTAAGGGCACGAGGTCATCGGATTCGTGGAGAAATGCCTTCGTTCGGAAAGTGAGGGAAATTGACCTTACTGTTAATTGGTCAATTTCCATGTTGGTGGTTAGAGATATTAGCCGCCTGTTACGTCGCATGAAATGGTTCGTGCGACGTCCTTCATTGCCTAGCAGCCTACGGTCCTCGTACTGTCATTCCGACACTCAATAAACCTACGGACCCACCATAAACCTTAACTTTTTAACTTAATTGTTAACATATGTTTTCAAGTTAATGTGCTTATCCGGAAGGAATTTCTAATCCTATAAGTGTTTTCGGTTTATGGCTGGATCTTAGAAAAGTTCTTGGGTTTATTGTACGTTCTTCAAAATCACGGAGAAGGCGGGTAGTCACCTAACGTGAATGTTTGTCTGACGAAAAAACTGGTTTTTCCCATGAACAAGGTCACTCACAAGCCACGTTGGTAGGAGGCGTCCTCCTCATACCTTCATTCATTAACGTGGGTCATAACCAATCGGCATCGCGGATCGTTATCCTCGCTTTTCTGACGAAAAGTGTGAACAACGAATCCGCGTTCTTCGTTCAAAGGGCACACCCACACCGAAATTTCCTCCGTAACAACATAAGAGTGACCAGTCAGTCTACATCAACTCGAGTCAGAGGACAGTGCAAGGAACAGCAAGAGTCGGAAGTCAAGCAGAATCTACAAGTTGAAGACAGTCAAGCGATAGAAGATATATCATCATAGTCGCCAACACAAAAGGAGTCTCAGGTCGCACTCATTCGGAGTTGTCATTTCAAATACGCAATCTTGTATCACACTGAAGTTGTTACATCATTCAAAATATATAATAACCTGTTAATAGCAGCGTTATATTCAATCAACCACCCCCATTATCCCACAAGAAATAAGGGATCGAACGATTCGTGGCGTGGATTAGTCAAATCATAACGGGAATTTATAACTCCAGTTGGCGCGCTTCTTCAAGATTGCGTCTCCCCGCGAACGACCGAAAGTACACCACGATTGAGAAGTTTAAATATATTCTCGAGACATAGTTTAATTGTGGACAAGGACTATTAAAAATGGGTTTGAAGGACATATCTAGGCATATTATGCAGAGAGCATTGCAATCTTTGCCAGCATCTGAATGTATGAACGTATGTGCACAACAGAAATAAAATGTCATTAAGAATAAAATACTAATATAATATAAATTTTACAGATGTAAATCTGTCTGGATAAAGAGAGAGCACAAACTCTGTGCAAATTCTTAGTTCTTATCCGAAACGGATGGATATATGGTCTTGTTATATTGATTCCCTAGTTAAATCTAATGATATTGATATAGCAAGGTAAAAATACATTTTTCAGTTATATTTTGTCTTTTTAATTTCATGGAGAACTTACCTTATAATAATTTGTATTTACAGGAAAGTTCTAGAGAGAGCAGTTGTTCAGACATTACCGTCTAGAAAGATGAAGATCATCTTTAAAAAATTCATAAATTTTGAAAAGAAGCATGGTACTCAAGAAGACGTGACTCGTGTTCAACAAATGGGTGTAGAATATGTAGAGAAGCAGTGTATAAAATGATTAAAAATAATAAAACATTTTGACACGTATTTCAATACATCATGTGAGCAAAACCTTAATTACACAATAACTAAAAAAGTTCAGTTATGTAAAGTTTTCCCATTCATAATTTCATGCTGTTATTTATAATATTGTTTTCACCTTCTAAACCTGATGTTTCCATGATCTCTGTACTGTCTTCATTATAAGTTTCTTCTTCATTGGATACAATATTTCCATTGCTTTCCTCACTTACTATACAATTTCTTTTCATTTTGGGGATTATAAAATTTTTGTCGAATACGGAGAAGAACGCTGGCTGAACGTGAGTGACTCAAGATTCTCTTAATACAGATTGCCATTTCTTAAACGCATATATGCATACATAAAAAGAAATGACAATCTGTAACAATGAAATGTTAGCTTCATCACCACAGCAATGTGTTCATCTGAGACACACATAGTCTTTTGGTTCTATCCATCGTTTTCGCCGAACGTATACATAAGTTTCTTGGACATAGCGACAAGTTTACATGGGACACATATATACGGCGGTAGTTCGCAAAGGGTTAATGCTACTTGGGCGTGTTGCTTGATCCTCTCTGGCACTGAAGCCTCCCACTCGCTGTCGACTCGACTGATCCTTCACAACTTCCCGCAGGGAGGACTTGCTTATGTAAGTCTATGGGGGCTGGCAAACCCACGTTCTCGCAGCCAGGGAGGACCGTCGGGACAAGCGTCCTGCTTACGTCAGTACTCTATGTACACCGCAGGGAAAGTCGCCGGGAGTGTAAGCGTTGTTACGTTTTTGTTTGATTTGTTTTGGTTGTGTTGCCGTTAATTTTTTGAATTTAGATTAAATGGTAGCGTTGTCTGATGTTAATACGATTGGCAATTAAACTCCACATTTCGGCTAACTTGCTACGCACAGAAGTACTGGCACGGGAGAGGAACAAAGTTGGTGAAAATAAATGTACGCTTAATCCTATTATATTATTAGACAAATGTTTTCCACAACAAATGTTTATTCTAATTCTACTTTGGGTATTGACAGAATTGTCGTTGAGATTTCGAATGCTCGAAGTTACAATCGTTCGCTATGCGTTTACACTCTTATTAATTACAAGATTTTTGATTTAATTGATTTCAATAATTTACAAATTGACAAATACAAACACGTCGATTAACAAAACTGACAAGAACTGGGAACTAATGAAACAAAGAACTAAAAGCTAAAAAACTAAAGGATTAAAGAACTTAAGAACTAAGAGCAAAACTAAGAGCTAAAGGAACTAAGAGTTAAAACTAAGGAACTAAAGAATTGAAAAAACAAAGGAACTGAGAAATTAAGAGCTGAAGGAATTGAGAACTAATCGCTATGAACAAAGTAATTACTTGCCAAGAATTGGGGAACTGATCGCCAAGAACCAAGGAATTAATCACCAAGAACTGAGGAACTAATCACACAGATCTGTGGACTTAACTACTCTGAACAAAGGAATTATGTCTCTCTCTTCTATGTCGCTACTCTTATTTATAATTAGGTCTACCGTGGAGGGGTCGTCATGTGACGGATTATTCCGTGGGGGTTGCGAGGCTCGAATTTGGTTTCTATACAAATTGTTAAATTTTATTTGAATCTCAAATTGAAACGTTCACTCGCGCTATTGATAGTTTTAGTCTACGTTACGGCGCGTGCGCAGCGCGGGACATGACAGGGTAAGGTACGGTTAGATACTCTCTACGTGGCCTTGGGTAGTAGCGCACCCACAATCCTGATGCCAAGGATGGGACCGTCGGGATAAGTTCCCGTATACTTTGTACCTTGAGGCCCCCGCTTACGTAAGTCCCATCTGGAACTACCGAGCACGGTTAGCAGGTCGCAGGCCGGCATTGACGTGGCCGTACATCCACACGATAGTCCCACCAATGACTTTGAATGGTACCACGGGGGTCGAGTGTAAGCCCGGAGGGAGTAGCGACCCCTCTGCTCGACTGATTATGGGTTTGGACTCGTGGTGGCAGTGGTTGATGGCCAAGATGCTGGCAAGAGGGGCGATATAAAAGGAGTAATGGCTCGCCTCGAATGGCCTTCGGCGGGTTAGTAGCGTTCCACCTGCTCCGGAACCGTCCTGGAGAGACGGAAGTGCTTTGAATGCACCCCGTTCGACCTGAGACGAGCGACAGCCCCTGCAGGCTTACCTAATCGAGCTAACAAGGCACTGGGTGCCTCGCGCGCTGGCTGGGCGTAACCTAAACCCCTATGGCCCTATGGGATGCCCGGGTACTGTATGGCGATAAGTTTGCGCTAAGGAAAGCACCCGTTACCAAAGATGACAATACTTGATCCTTTGCAACTACTCAGAAGTGTTTATCAAAACGTATCCGATGAAATCCTGTTTTACATTGCACATAAATGTAGTGAGATTTTTTTAAGCTATTTTTAGTGCTACAGAATATACATTGTCGCATGTTACTTTGTAGCAACTTTACTAAACCAATTGTTTCTTCTCTTATATCACCACTTTGGAAAACTTATGCTTTCTTTTCCTTCATCACACTCAATTTCAAAAATAATATTCGAAATAAAATCTAACCGATTCATTGCTTTACCGTTGACTCTTTCCTCGTAAATTATATATGCATTTAAAACCATGCCGCTGATTATGCCAAAAGTCACTTTTTTCCAATATTTAACTGTTGGTTCACCGAGATAGGTACACAGGATTTTATCTAATTCATCGACACCATCCATGTGTCACCATTCATCACCATTCATCACCATTACACCATTGTAAGATTCAATAATAGCGGCCTTTGTTGAATGTATTTTTCTGTCATGTTGTCTTTTTGTTATCATCACATTTTGATTCGCTATCTTCATTGAAATTAGTAATACAGGATTTTTTACACTTTTCCTTTTGCGTTACGCACAGAACAACGCTTCATTGTTTCGAAAATATTTCATTCATTTATATTAGCTTTTTTCAAGTAATCGGGAACACATCTTTTACTTTTTCTAATAGTTCCAGTTAAATAGCTTTCCGTAGAATATAAATATCTAACAAAATCAACGCTACTAAAAAAGTTCTCGAAAAAAATGTGATAACATTTATTCAAACAATTACTGTCTTTTAATAAATTTACCATGACATCATATCCATTATTTCTATATTCTTCTATCGCTATCAGTTTTTAGTTTTGCGCCTTTGTAGCAATAAAACGCCAAACAATACTTTGAAACTGCATCGCGCAGCATCCACAATTTTATGTCTCAGCGATGATGTTTCTTATTTTGCAAGTATCGGGTTACGCTAGATTGACATAGCGTCCTAACTACCGATTTATCAATTGATGATTCTTTATGTGGTGTATAATGTAATTTGAACACTCTGTTAGCGCGTCTAACAATTGACTCAAATTTTGCACAGGGATCGTTTTTCTCGTGACCCGGTGGAAAACGTAAAGAATTCTCAATCAGGCAAAAATATTTCAAAATTTGTTGAAATCTGTTTCTGGGGAACATTTTTCGGAACCACGGTATGTTCCGTGAATTTTTGGTTCAATACGAATATATATTGGATTTTTTGTAATTCCCATTTCTAGTAGCATTGCTGTTGTCACGAAGGAGACACAAGAAATCACGAAAATGAGAGATCACCGGTGATCTCCTCGCGTCGCAGTTCGATTGTTTCACGAATAAGGTGAATATATTGAACTTTAAACATGGTAATAGAATTTATTATGCGAATCCGTCAGAGTAATGGTTCAGAGTGTTACAACAAAAAGGTGTCGAACGCTAATTTGGGAGGGTTTTTATACTGAGGTTTTAGACCGTCTGGAGGGGTTATAATCGGGTGTATATCAGAGGCGGCTAATCCGTTACTATCTGGTTATTGTTTCGATAGCTGTGGCGTGCAGGATGTTTCTTCTACTGTATTATTGCTTCTGAGCATGTGACATTATTGAGCGTAGGACAGTGTAAATGCCTTCATCTCTAACACAGTAACTCGTGTCCAATTCTCTATTTTGGATGATTATAATTCTAAAGATGAAAGCCCTGAATATTCCGCGTAGTAGTACTAGGTTGTCCTTATAGTTTCTTTCGTTTTATAAGGAAATAATAGACGTAATGTTTTTTGTTTTTGTTACGACCGTTCGCGGAGAGACATGGTCGCGAGGAAAACGCGTCAGCGAAAGGCGTAAATTCTCGCTACGATTCTAATAATCGACGCCGCGAATTAGTCGGTCCCCTGTTTCGATTAAGATAACAGAAGTAGTTAGAACGAGTTTAACACTGAATTAACAGGATTAATATAAACTTGTATATTTAACAATACTTAATATTATAACGAGCACGTCACAAATTATTTTAATGACAAATACAATTAGTTTGATACAGGAATTCGACCCGACTTTGTGATATTGTTCGAGGTATTCGGTAGACTAAGCGACTTCAATTTTATTCGTTCGAACCACTCGATGCATTCGATACATTTGATTACCCTTCGATTTTTTCTTTATCTTCTCTTGGAGATGACCTCCACTACGTTCGGGTCATGCCACTGTTCGCGCCTATGATCACGTATGCCACCTTTCTTGTGTAGATGAAATAACGGACTGAATGCGAATCGACGTTTCTAGAACTCGCTGCTTGATGATAACTATGCGCTTGTCGCTACATTGTGTATATATTTCGCCGGTCCTATAAGACGATCTGTCTGCGGCATTGTAGTACCACGAGCGACGGTTAGGAATACGGCCTACGGTAAGCCTCGGGGCGTAACGGTTTTATATTTGAACTTTCGGATGTTCTTGGGGAGACGCGATCTCGAAAAAACGCGCCAACGGGAGTAGTAAATTCCAGTTACGATTTGACTAATCGACGCCACGAATCGTTCGATCCCTTATTTCTTGTGGGATAATATGGATGGTTGATTGAATATAACGCTGCTATTAACAGGTTATTATATATTTTGAATGATGTAACAACTTCAGTGTGATACAAGATTGCGTATTTGAAGTGACGACTCCGAATGAGTGCGACCTGAGACTCCTTTTGTGTTGGCGACTATGATGATATATCTTCTGTCGCTTGACTGTCTTCGACTTGTAGATTCTGCTTGGCTTCCGACTCTTGCTGTTCCTTGCACTGTCCTTTGACTCGAGTTGATGTAGACGCACTGATGAGATTTGACTGTTACTTGACTGTTCTGTCGTCGTGAGAACAAGTTGACTTTCCTAGTCTAGTAGAAGAAGTTGAGTTGACCCTTCTGATGTCGTAGAAGAAGTATAGAGATCAAGTGACTGCTCTGTAGTTCCGAGAACAAGTAGAAGAATGAAGTGACTGCTCTGTAGTTCCGAGAACAAGTAGCAGGATGAAGTGACTGCTCTGTCGTTACGAGAACAAGTGCAGTTTGTTCTTGTCTGATTACGTTGGAAAGCTCGGAATGGGTGTGCCTTTTAAATTAAGAGCGTGGATTCGTTGTTCACAATTTTCGTTAGAAAAGTGTGAGTAACAATCCGCGATGCCCAAGATTATTAAATGAAGATTGGAAGAGGAAGCTTCCTACCGACGTGGCTCGGGGGTGACCTTGTTCATGGGAAAAACCGGCTTTTCCGTTAGACAAACATCCACTTTTCCCGTTAGGTAACTACCCGCTTCCTCCGTAATTTGTAAGAACGTGCAATAAACCCAAGGACTGTTCTAAGGACCAGCCATAAATCGAAAATACTCCTAGGATTAGAAAATCCTTCAGGGCAAACAGATTAACTTAAAAAACATGTGTTGAAACAATTAAATTAAAAAGTTAAAGTTTATGGTGGGCCCTTAGGTTTATTGAGGGTCGGAATGATGGTATGTGGACCATAGGCTGTCAGGCAATGAAGGACGTCGCACGGACCATCTCACGCGACGTGACAGAGTGCTTTTTTAATGTTATTTTAATTATAACGTTTAATGCCCAAAGAAATACAAATTACATTTATTACATTCTCAATAAACAGAATTTGGGTTAAGAAGTGGTTCTGACAAAAGTATCGTTAACGCGACGGTACGACGTAATCGTGTAATATTTGGTGTAGGATTTACACATTTTTTACATTGCAGTAATGGATTGTATTAAAACTGCTCAGAAGCGTACTGTTATACGATATAACAGTACGGCTTTTTTTTCCCTGTTGTCTTGAATATTTGATGATAAAACTGTACAAATCGGTAGCTTATTTTTTGGTTTTTCTGAGATTGAGGGTTTGAGTAAAGAGGGGTGTTGCTGGAGAAAATAGGGAGGGGAAGATGAGGTAAGGACACTTATTTTACAAAAAGGGAGATTGGACGCTAGTGACGTTTTGCGGTTCTTTCTTTTTTATGATTTCGGCATCTACCAATACATTTTTGCCTTTTCTTCTGTGTTTGTCTTTTGTGTCTTTTTGCGGAAGAAACATATTGTAACGAGAACGAGTGTATTCAGCGCGGTATGAGCGTTAGCTGTAGCAATTGCTTCTGCTACTTGATATTATTCCACAAAAAAATGTTTAGAAACTCGGAAATTAAGCCACAAGTAGATGTATGATAATGATCGAGCTTGTAGGCAACCTACTTTCTCCCGGTTTCAATGATTTTTCAACAAGCCGGGGCGCATTTTGATATTCTGCATAATGGGTCAGTGCGAGCTTATACGTGTCTTCATTTTATACCTTCGTTGCCAATGATTTATTGTTTGTTTAGTTTGTGATCAGCAGGGCATGTGTAATACTAATTGCTAGTTCAGTGCAGTTATTGAAATTCGTGTCTGGTGAATACAAAATTGTTTTTATAATTTTTATAAATAAAGCATTCAATCAAATGAAATTTTTTAAATGAACTGACAAAAGATCTGTGCTTATATCAACTATATGCGAGTCTCAGAAATATTTTCTACAAACCACTACTAGAAGAAGGAAAACCTTGCAAAAAGCCAAATGTTATACTGAGCTACAATGAAGCGAAAAAGGAGTCGATTTTCCCGATCAAACGGCGGCTTATTATAACTCTTTGAGAAAAACAATAAACTGGCGTAGAAAGATGTCAATAGAAATTATTTGCGGTACAATGTTGGTAGACGCTTGGTGCCTGCTTACAAAATTTGGGCGCAGATACAAAATTTGATATCTTGGAATTTCGTGAAAAGATAATTGACGATTTGTTAACTGAAAAAAATCTTTAACATCACTCCCATTGAACAAAAAAAATATATATCTTTGAAAAATATAACCACAATAAAACGATGTAAAGAATACTATCATTACCTAAGCAAGAAAATAGGGAGAGGAAATGATATAAAGTCAACAATTTACTTTACGTAAAATATAGCAAACATGTTAACTTTTACTGTCCAGATTATAAGAACAAAGCTACACTTTGATCTTCATACTTCGAAAAAATTCATAGTTTGTTACTTGAATAATACTTGTTACTTTAAATTATTTACATTGAATAAGCTGCATATTTTCTGTACAATTGAAATTATTTAAATATTTTTGTAAGTAAACACTACATGTCATTATTTAGTCTTCTTCGATGACATTTGAGTTTTATTTCAGTTTTGGTTAAATTACATTTTTATAAATTAAAATTGGAAAGGTAAATTGCATGAATCACCGGTGACCTACACCTTCTGATAGAAGTATAGATTGTGGCCAACCGATGGGTCACGTCGGTTTGAACGTGTCAATGCATTGTAAATCTCGGAATTTTTAATAACTTTTTCCTATACATATAGTCAGTGCGATGGTTTGCCTTAGTTTCCGTGATCTTTGTAAAAAATTGTCGGAACCACTGTAGCATATGGATCAGTATTGGTTGGCAAAATCCAACTTAAATTTTTATTATCCCTTATCTTCTGTTTATAGTATATAGCGATCGAAATTACAAAATTGATTACTAATGGACGTATGTGTCGTTTGATTTACAGAGTCGAACCGGCGAAAAATCACGTCCTTCATATTCGCTCGGTGAAGAGCGTTAGTGGGGTAAAAGTAGCTGAACTTGCGGCTACTTGTAGGCGAGAGAAGGATAAAATGATTCAGATGCATTAACCATATTTACACACAGTTGAAGATTTTTAGTCGATCGGCAAAAACAGATGGGCTCTTGTATGAGTAAGTCTGTGCTCTAAAGCCTAGATCAAGGTAATGCAAAAACTGCCTAGGTCGAGAGTTTGCCGCGAAGACACAAAAACGCGGGTGCTCGGCAAAAACAGAATAAGCCGATAAGTTACTGGTCAACAAAATAAACTCGATCATTACAAGCGACAATGTAAAGGAAATTTATATCGATTTTTCCCTAACAATAAATAATGTCAATGTTTTGTGTACATTTATTATACAATTACATTATTTATGTAAATATCTCTTATGGTGTACAATTACATATATTTGAATAATGTAGGAAATATTGCTCTTTTTATTTTTACATTCCAACTGTACGAACAGTTTTGTTTTTCACTATACATACATACATATATCTTAAATGTTATACATACTTTGCATGTATCATATTTGATGTATAATGTGTTCATAAAGATCTTGTTAAGACGGCTAGTTCAAAATTGTACTTACATATCTATTTAATCACTCTCAAAGTACAAATATTATACATTTATATTCTTATATAATTACGCAAAGATGTGCGCAGGTACCATGTTGTACTGCTGAATTGTACCCAATCAACGAGCAGTACTGTAAACAATTCTAAATAATAGCGGTTGACCGACACGAGGCACCGCACAGTCGTTCTGTAGATACGTACATGGTTAGTTGTGTGCCGTGTTGAAGGTTGCCTACAATGTGGATGTATATCAGTTAATAATGAATGCTAAACAAAGAATTACGAAGTTAATCTGTTAAATTTTGATAGAAAAGAATGTAGAAATACAAAAGATGTAACACTTGATCGACCATTGATTTATTTAAGGTAAATATTTTATATATGTTTATACAATTAAAGATTTTACTTAAGTTATTCTAATATGAAACAGATATGTTTTATATAATTTAACCTATATTATTGCGGTATACCAAACATATCAAACCATATATACAGGGTGGTTGGTAACTGGTAGTACAAGCAGAAAGGGGGTGATTCTACGTGAAAAAAGAAGTTGAAAATATAGAATAAAAATTTTTCATTTGAGGATTTGTTTTCGAGAAAATCGACTTTGAATTCTTGCTCGGTACGCGTGCATTTTATCACGTCTCCTTATAACGGATCTCACTGTAGATCGTTGTCTCGATGGAAAAATTAAAAAAAAATTAAAGAAGAATTTTTTATTCTATATTTTTGACTTATTTTTTCGCGTAGAATCACCCCTTTTCCGCTTGTACCACCAGTTACCAACCACCCTGTATAAAAGATAAATAGAAGAAATAATAGATCTAGACGATCTAAACATAGATCTAGATCGTAGATAAGGGAAATAAACGTGGAATATGTATTAAAAAATACGGGATTTATGTTCTTAATTCAATTATATTTTTATTAACTGTGTAGATAGGTTCGTATTTTTTTACCTAATACTAATACACGACTACCTAGGAATATGTACAGAACTGAAGAAAATTAAGCAATAAAATACCTATTTGGGATTATTGGTATGGGCCTACGCGACGATCGATAACGCTTAACTTTGCAATCTTCATAGTTCAGTTTGCGATGCGATATACGAAATTTGTTTAATTTCTATCCTTATTGCACAAGGTGATAGGTTTCAAAGTTTCATTTTTAAATGTAAAATATTTTCTTTTTCCTCCTTTTTTAATTAAAAGTTACAAATTTGCCGTATTGTCGTAGTACCTTTTTACCACGTTTCATCATACTATATAACAACTACAAAATTTCTTGTCTATAAAAAATGAAAAGACATCGCAATGTAAATATTATATTAACAGGAAATACGTTCAAACAGTGCCTAAAGTCGGAAAATGGTATGAGCTATATTTCAGATGTATATGAAGATTGTATATATTTGCAAATATGTATATACAAGTTTATATGCTCTTCTTATATCATGATCTTGTAAAGTTTCACAGTAAAATTACAATATCAATTTGTTTACGTTGCAGAATAAATAAAGGTAGCACCCATATATAGACGTATATATAGATTCTTATGGAATCAGAAGATTGAACTGCCAAGACTGTTTCAAATATATTTCAGCAGTAGTTAATGACATCCATATTGCTCATATATCACTGTTACTTTTCATAAGTTAAATTGTGGGTATAGATATAAAATTGTATTAGATATGAAATAACAGACAGGAAACCATTCATATTGATACATAGATTTTAAACCATACTTATGCTATACAAACAACAATTTTTCAATGCGTTAATATATGTTAAAACCTACCTTATTTGTATTAACTTTAATATATGATAAGCAAGCATTGAAGTATTGAACATTTATTTACTCTTTTACTTTTTGTCATAACTTATATGTACGATTATTATTATCATCAAATGTACAAGAATGTATACCTTCATGAATTTTAAAAACTTTTGACACGCCAAATGTATCAAGTGAAATTATATTTTAATAATCCAAAATATGTGAAGCGCTGATGGATTATTTTGCTTAAATGTGTCAATATTTCTTTTATAAGTGTAAAAATATTACAACATTGCAATGTTAAACTTGAGAATGTTCTCTTTTTATGTAGATCAGATCGTTTTAATATTATTTTTTTCTGTATATTCTGAAACATTGATTATGGAATTCACTAAGATTTTAAGAACAGAACCAATTTAATTGATCAATGATTAACAGAAGAGTGTGCTTTAATCATGTAGGTTAGATAACAATCCATTAATAAGTTTTTAATAATTAAGTTTAAAACTTGCTAAGTTTTAACAAGTGAAACAAGATATTTCCTGAGAATACTTTGCGAAATTCTGGACGTTGTAGCTATAAATTTATTTATAACTTATAAATAAATTACGCTATAAAGATAATACAATTTTATATTTTAACACTATATCATTAGTTTTTATCAAAATTTTCTTATTTAAAAGCATTTGATGAAATTCAACAAATAATGACAAAATATTGTAACCTAATTGTATGCATAAAATATGTAATTCAATATGATACTCTTATAAAATAATCATGTCTCAATTTTAATTTCTGCATTTATCTAACTTGCTTTAATTTCTCAGGGTGCTCAAAGTCTTTGGATCTCCAGAAAACCATATACGGATTTCGTATTATTCAACTAAATCTATTCTTCTGTAAGGTAAATCATTATAAATCTTCTCTTACGTTGGTATGATGAGTCTTTTTTTATTATCTTTATTACGAAATGCATGCATATTATGACGGATTTAAATGATGTATTGTGTGTCTTTACCAATGAATGTTTACAAATGGCTATGATGCTGCTCGATGCGATATGTTCCGCCTGTATATAGAAAAGAGTAAAAATCACCGTGACCTTGTCGCGATTAGCGGTTTATCTCCAATTTGAAATTATTTGTGTCGTGCAACTCAACTGTTAACGCCACCATCCCAACCTTGCTTGCGGAGATTAATCGCGCCATTTCGTTTAGCGAATGTTTTTCTTTTTCTCTTTTAATTAGTTAACTGTGGTATGGTATGGTATGGTACTAGGTAACTAATTAGTTACTCGATTTTATTTATTTATTATATTTTTTAGTTCTTTGGTATATAGTTTATATAAACATGACGTATTCCTAAAAAACGTTCTCTTTGTCCAACGAACTCTCGTTTCCTATACAACCTCTCCTGGTTATCTTGCGCACGCGTAACATTTACGTACCGTTACATGCGTTGTCATTCCACACTTTTCGTATTCTTCTTTTTATACAATTACTTGAATATAGAATTGTAGAAAAGGTTTAAAAATACAAAAGTACAAAAATATAGAAAATATAAGAATAAAAAATACAAAACTATCAAAATTACAGAAACTCTGATTAAACTTATAGTACTTATATTCTATACTCGTTTTGTATTACATATACATTTTTTATATTATATATATGAACGAAAATAGAATATATAAAGTATATTTTATATAACGTGTTTCATGTCCCACTCTTTTCTTAATCATCACATTTTATTTCAGACAATTTCCTCAGACTTTTCTTCTGAACCTCTACTAAGCTGCATAACATTTTTTGCTTTCCTCTTTCTCTCCCCCCCCCCCCTCAAACGAGTCGTGATCAAAAAGATCGTTGAATTTTTTTCTTATTTGAGAAAATATTTATTTGTTCGTCTATATTTAAGTTATTACCTTTGAATATGTTGAAGTAACTATTTCAAGAAGCACTCTACATCTTTATTTATGTATATCCGTGACCTAGAGTCCTCTATTACGCAGTAAATAGAATTTAGTAAAACAAAATTATTCTAAATAAGGAGAGGTCCATATTATGGTACCCTTGAATACACATTTGTTTTGGGTTACAAGGTCTAGGAACAAAGAAACTAATAAATAGATTTCTATTTATGTTGCTTGTAGCCTTTCGCTAAAGCTATAAGGTTAACTTTTTCGGTAATGTCCTTTTGCTATAAATGAACGTGTTCCTTATCGATGTTATTGTCTTGTAACACTAAGAGAGTAAGAATCTGAATCAGCATAAACTTACACATTATACTTATACCTTTATTTATTTCAGTATATTTTTCTATTACAAATTCGTCCACTCGTTCTTCTATCAGTCAACCTCAACAAAATACAATATATTTTTGCCAGCGTGTCTTTCAGTCATTAACACATTTCTGAAAGCACTTTCTTCTATAGTGTATAGTTCGCATAACGATTTTTGTCTTATTTTGTCATTCTGGAGAATAACAAATAATTGCAAGGGAGCGATCAGGTGAATATGGCGACTGTAAATGTTATTTTTTGCGAGAAACTGCCGAGTCAGTAGTGACGCATGAGCTGATGTGTTATAGTAGTACAATTTCTACAAGTTATCGTTTCACAAATTCTTCGAATTGCTTCGCGCAATTCAAGTGAAACGCTCAAATAGAATAAATTTTCGGAGAGTTCAAATAAAAAGCAGAAAAGAATTATTTATTATTTGAATAAGTTTAAAGACATTGTTAAATATAATGAGATTAATAGTTATTTACAAATACAATTTTATGTTTTATTTATTACTTATCGGTCGTTGAGCAAATTTATTTCTACATAAATATAACATTTCAATCAGAAAGATCGCAGTAAATTACAAATTCTAATTTTTAATAATATTAAGTGAGAATAATATGAACTGCAAGTTATTTTCGACCAATCGCGGGGAGACGCAATCGCGAAGAGAGACGTTAACGGGAGTCGTAAATTCCCGTTAAGATTATAATAATCGAGACCACGAGTTGATCGATCCCCTGATTTTCGTTAAGATAATAGGGGTGATTCAGTTAGTATAACACTGTGATTCACAGGGTTATAAGGTTTTTATTTCCCACGCTTAAGTTACACTGTTGAATAGGTATAAATCGTAGATGACAACTTGTCGCACGAAGATAAGATAGATATGCACAACAAACCAAAGGACGACGTACATGGTTTTTTCTAATTTCAACCTATCTCTAATTCAAATTACTTTACGATATTACATAAGTTAATTCTTATTATAGATAAGGATAATTTATAAGAAGTATCGTAAATACGTAAATATTACTTAATTTAGATAACTAATTGAATCAAGCGTTTAGGTCTAGCGAGTAGTGCCTCTTCAGCCTGCGGATCTGGTCCGATGTATCAAGTAGTCCAGTGATTAGGGGATTTCGGTGTTTGTTGACTCTTTTGCTATATCTGTCGCTATATTTTGTTATTTCCTCTTTGAGTGTGGGTATCTTGAGGTCGTGATGAATTGTTTCGTTGGTAACATACCACGGTGCATCTATTAAGGATCTTAGCGTTTTCGATTGGAAGCATTGAAGTATTTCAATGTTGGAGTTACTTGCTGTTCCCCATAGTTGGATTCCGTAGGTCCAGACAGGTTTTATTACGGTCTTGTAGAGGGTAATTTTATTCTGTAGGTTTAGTTTCGAGCGACAGCCTGTGTGCCAATAGAATTTTTCTAGTTTGTCCTTTAGATACTTCGTTTTATCTGAGATGTGGTTTTTCCATGTAGTCTCCTGCCCAGGGTCATGCCCAGGTATCTGACTGAGTCCTTGCTAGGAATTGTTGTATTGTTGATGACCTGGGGTCAGGTTTGTTTTCGGAGCGTGAAGGTTACATGTGAGGATTTTTTTTCATTAATTTTGAAGCCCCATTTATGAAACCACTTTTCCATAGAGTCGAGACATCGCTGGAGAGTGGATGAAGCAATTACCGGGTCTGCGTGGGAAGCTAATAGCGCTGTGTCGTCAGCAAATGTTGCTATTGTTATCTCAGTNTGTAGATGGAGAACAGCAGGGGTCCGAGGACGCTACCTTGAGGTATGCCAGATTCTATTGGGAATGTTGTGGAAGTGGCGTCTAAGCATTTAACCAAGAACTGCATGTTAGTTAGTTAGGTATTTAGGATGGAGTAGTAGGGGTGTGGTAGTATTTTTTTGAGTTTGTATAGTAGTCCTTTGTGCCATACATTGTCGAAAGCCTGTTGAATGTCTAGGAATACCGCTGAGCAATATTTTTTCTTTTCGAGTGTTTGGCTGATAATGTGGGTTATGCGATGGATTTGCTCTACTGTTGAATGTTGTTTCCGAAAGCCGAATTGATGATCTGGTAACCTTTTCAAATCCTCTAGGAGTGGATGGAGTCGATTCGTTAGTATCTTCTCGAATAGTTTAGACAGGGTAGGTAGGAGACTGATTGGGCGATAGGAGCTAGTTTCATATATCGGTTTTCCGGGTATAGGGATGAGGGTAATCAGTGAGATTTTCCAGGCGTTAGGAAAGTATTCAAGGCGAAGAATAGCGTTAAAAATCGATGCGATAAGTGCAATCCCTTTTATGGGAAGTTCCTTGATTGCTTTATTGCCTATTAGGTCGTGCCCTGTTGCTTTCTTAGGATTTAGGCGATTGATTGATTCTATAATCTCTGCAGAAGTGAAGGGTTCGATAGGTGGAGACATTTGAAAGGGAGAGAGCAGGTATTTAGTAATGTCCGCGGCAGCTTTGGAGGAATGGGGTATAAATACTTTAAACAAGTATTTAGCAAATAGGTTGGCTTTTTCTATAGGGCTACGCGCCCATCCACCTTGCGGATGGCGGATTGGTGGGATTATTTGCGGGGGGGGGGCGTGAGTTTCCTGGAAGCCTTCCATAGGGAGTAGTTGGAGTCAGCTGTGGGGGACAAATTGGCGAGATATGTATGAAAACAGTCATTTTTGTAATTTTTGATGATTTTGGTTAGCTTTCTAGTTACGTTGTTTAGTTTGCGTTTGTCACCCGGCGTCATGGGTCTGTCATACTCTTCTTAGTCTACGTTTTTCTGCTATTTTTTTTCAATATGTAATGGGGACATTCACGTTTGCTGATAGAAGGCTTAGTAGATGTGGAGGAGCGGATAGCATTTATTATGCTGATGTTTAAGTATTCCGTGGCTGCTTCGATACCTTCATTAGTTTTTAGTGGAATTAAGGCTGAAGTTGAGTGATTAAAGGCTTCTTTAAAGAGTCGTCAGTTGGTGAGTTGGTTATGAATAAGGCTATTAGGTGTATTTTCGATAACTGTTGAACTGACTTGTGCTATCACGGGGAATGATCAGAAGAGACATCAGCCGAGGAGTTGATTTGGCGAGATATTTTTAGTTATGAAGAAGTCAAGTAGGTCAGGTATTTTGTTAGTGTCAATGGGCCAGTGTGTGGGTTCGTATGTGGTGAGGTAGTTGGGATTGTTGGTTATTATGCTGTTTAAGAGATTTTTGCCTCTTACTGTAACCTGTCTGCTGCCCCATTGGGTATGTTTGGCGTTATAGTCTTCTCCAGCTATGTCTCCAGCTATCAAAGTCTTCTTTGGCGATGAAGTGTCTGGGAGGGCAGTATACTGCTGAAGTGGTAACTTACCATGGCAGTCTTGTATTGCTACGTGTGTTGCTTGGAGGTAGTCTTTCTGGAATGATGAAAGTTCGTAGTGCCTAATGCTGGATTTGATAATGATTCCGGTGACGCCGTGGGCCTTTCCACTGGGATGTTGGGTATGGTAGAAGTTATAACCATTTATTTTCAGATAGTTTTTGTCGGTGAAGTGGGTTTCCGATACGAGCATTACGTCGATTTGCTGCTGTTTAAGGAAGAGTTCTACTTCAAATTTGTGTTGAGCTAAACCGTTAGCATTCCAAAGAGCTATGCGTCTTGGTTTTATTTTGCGTCTGGGCGTATTAATTTAGCCATGATGTGTGTTAATAGTGATAGCAAATCATTTATTTGTTCAGATTGTTTTTGTATTAGCTTTTCAAGTCTAGAGACGTTGTCTGTGTTTGGTGAATTGGGGACACTATTTTGAGAATGGTCCCTGTGGCTATTCGGATTATTTTGGTTTCCTTGTACTGCTTGGGCATAGGAGATTGAAGTAGTGGTGAATTTAGGAGGACTGGGTATTTGATTGGTTAAGGAGGTTGAAGTAGTAGTGAATTTAGGAGGACTGGGTATTTGATTGGTTATCTCTTTTGCTCTGTGTTTAGGGTACTTATTTGTGCACAGGGTTTTGTAGGTTGAGCAGCCTTTGTAGTTAGCAGGATGGTCACCTTGACAGTGGATGCACTTCGCTGGGGTTTCCGGTGATTTAGTGCACTGGTCAGTGGGGTGTGTGCCTGCACATTTAACGCGGCAGAAGGTTGCAGTATTTCTGCGTGTGACCGTACCTTTGGCACCTTTCACATTGCACTATCTCTTTTTTAACAAGCGGTGGTTCGAATTTTACTATTGAGTTCATTAGACGACTGATGTTATATATTTCCTTATTGTTAGGCTTTTGTTTTATGTCAATAAAAATTAAGGATAACGGGTCTTTCGAGATTCTATGCCTTATGTTACTAACTTCGTGGCCGCGTTTTAAGAGTTCGAATTTGAGTTCATCTATGTCTGCTGAGTGGTGGATGTTGCGTAGAACCACTCGAAAAGGTCTTTCGTATTTAAACTGGTATGTATGAAAGATAGCGTTCATGGTCTTAGGTAGTTCGGTGAGTCTTCTATATGCATTAGGGTTTGTCGGCAGGATTTTTACTTTATTATTGTTGATTTTTAGGCTGTAGTCCTCCTTGGAGATATCTCTCTCTATGGTCTTGATCATCGTTTGCATGTCGATGACGTCATCAACAAATATTGGTGGGAGAGGGGAATTTCTTTGGGTGTGATGGTTTGTTGGTGGGTCTGCGATTTCCATGGAGTCGTTTGTGGATTCCAATATGGTTCGTTCTGGGTGGCGTTTGTGTTTGTTTTTGATGCTTCTATTTTTCGCTTCTTAGAGTTTTTGGCGTCATTGGTACGGGGGGATCTGTTGCACTTTTGCCATGGAGGAGGTAACGCCGAGCAATTATGGATTTGCTCAGAAGAGTCTGGTCGTGATTCCTGGGCCATCATCGAGCTAGTTAATTCAAATTGAATAACTAGACAAGAGGCTATGAGGCTAGTATTCGGGTAGAGGTAGGATTTTTTCCCCAAAAGATAGCAAACACTTGGCTGTGTTCACTTTCGACGGATGGGCGACACGTGTTGTCTTACGAACTTTATAGAGCACTAGACACACGTCTACACGCTTCGGCACACAACAGCGAACTGAGTTAGACTTTTTGACGTTAGACTTAGACGAAGTAGTTGACTTTTCTAGCGGTGTAAAAGAAGTTGACTTTTCTAGCGGTATAGAAGAAGTAGAGTTGAGTAACGATGCTGTGTCGGAAAAAAGCTAGCGATGGGTGTGTCTAACGCACGGGACCAGCGGATTTGTTCATGACATTTTTGGTCAGGAAAGTGAGGGCAGTATACATTGCTTCTGATTGGATAAACGAAGGTTGGTGGACTAGGAGGGGTCTTAGCCGCCCTCGATAGAAAGTTGCTAGTAGGAAGCATCGTACGTGAGAAGAACTAACTTTCGTACTAAACTAAACTAAACTAAACTAACGTACTAAACTAAGAACTAAATAATTAGTTTCGTAGTCAGGGATTTCCGCCTTTTGCACTGAGCGCAGGCGTGCCTGCTTGGTTACTTTTCAGAGATTCAATGTTTGTCCAGGCAAGGGCACTGACGAAACGTTTCAATAAAAGATCAACAATATGCATATATATTTGGCAAATTGTTACATGCGAAAGTTATAAGGTATAACGAATGAAGAATTCGCCAGATTCAAGAATTCGATTTATGTAACAGCCGAAATTTCAACATATACTAGGCAGTACCGCTACCCACCGATGAATCAAGAGAAGATACAGAATCAATTTGAAGCTCTATTACTCCAAGCTCTATTACTCCAGCTCTATTACTCCAATTAGACCGTCCACTTCACCGTATAACTCCGCTTTATGGATTATATCGTAAATATCGGACGCCCGTTACACTGAACATTGTCGCATGATAATTAATTTTCGTGCACTGAAGGAAAAAAACAAAGCGACAAGTATCCACTATCTCAAATTACCGAAATTCTGGACCAACTGAGAGGTGCAAAGTATTTCTCAATGTTTGATCTGGCAAATGAATTTCAACGTTTAATATATCTGGTATTAATTCCGTGAAATATAAATTCAAAATTGTTTGAATGATATAGTAATCTACTCTTCAGTTCTATAGGAAGCCAAAATTTAAAGATTGTTGAATCATCTCAAAATCGCGGATTTACGGCGTTATTGACGATGTCAAACCAGGTCCAAGGAAATTCCAAACCATAGAAAATTTTCTTACTCCAAAGTCAGAATCCAACAATCCAGAATCCAAGGACATGTAATAATTCTTAGGATTGACAAGTCACATATTATCGTCGTTATCATAGACCATTTTGTTAACGCAAAATCATTGATTCAGCTGCTAAAAAAAGAAATCCGTTTGAAATGGACCGATGAACAATAGAAGCAGTTTGAAAATCTGTAATACTACATTATCCAGATCTCAACTATCCAATTTTTATCATTACCGACGCTTTAGATCATACATATTGCTCATAAATATTGAGTGCAGTATTGAGCCAAGATGAAATTGGTCCCGATTTACCGGTTCCATATGGTTCACGCAATTTGTACCCAGTCGGGAAGAATTATTCAGCAACTGAGAAGGAATGCCTGGCTATGATATATGCTACGCAATATTTCCGACCTTTTGTGTTAGTAAATTTGCACTCATTACCCACTATCGACCCCTAGTCCCATTTCAAGATTGGGCCTAGGATTTCAAGAGTGCACCGTTCCTCGAAACCACATGGAAGGCGATACAAACCCATACGATTCGTTTACTCTAATAGCACACACAACACTAACCAACAATCATCTCACGTTAAGTCTGAACAGTAAATAAAATACTAATAAATCACAAAGGGATCTAATAACATTGCATGAAGGAGAAACCGAAGAAGCTACTTTACTTGAAAATCCCAACCCATTGAGTGAAATAGAGAAATCACGCGATCAAAGCCTGCAATCTCGTCCATCTCCTCAGCTTATAAGAATATAGATCCCACAAATTTTGGAAAGTACTTGAACGCAGTTGAGAAGCATTATTATCGATTACTGAGAATCTGATCTGAATCTCCGAAGATTCACAACCCGAGGAAGAAGAAGACAATCGCGAGCCCTGTAAAATAAACATATCCGGAGAAATATTAAGTGTACATATTAAATGTAAACGGTTTCCCTTTATAGCGATACATATTTCTCCGGAGTAACCTACTAAGGAGAATCCGCAGGAAGGACAAATTATCATCACTACCATTCAACCGTTCAGAATTTTTTCCATGAATCTAAAATAAATTTGTCATAAAATATATCTTTGAAGAACTAAAGGACGAAAATTCCACGTGAGCATCACAGGACCGTGTTTTCAAATTATGGATAATCTCTAGGAATTCACTTTTATGAGTTAGACGTGATCAACAGTTGCGCAAGATGCGGCAAGAATTCGACGACGAAACGTTATCATTGATTGAAACAAACTTTACATAATGTGCCGATATTAGTTTCTAGTGCGGTACAAGAATCGAGAGCAGAAGAATGAAAGACATGGCGTGTCGTACAGAAAATAGAATCTTACTAAACCACTTTAACAGTACCACTAAAGTACTTTGTCATAAACCTCGGTTTCATTCACCGAGCAATGGAAACTATATCTTCAACAGATAAATTTCCTGCTGAAAATAACAACGTGAGTTCGTGCTCGCCATCCATATGCAGATGCGTTGGTTATAAGAAATAGTAACAAGAAGATAATCCTAGTTACAATCGATAGATTTAACACTAAACCTACCGACATTTCGTGTTACCTTTTCCTACCGGGCGCGGTCAAAATGACCGCTGATTTAAAAAGTAATAGTTTTTATAAGTTAACTTTAATAATGGCTAATTTATAACTGAATGCATATAAAATGATGATTTGTCAGGAAATATCACCCAAATTTACTTTTATTTAATTTCAATTATAGGCTTAAATAAAATTACACTTTAATTTATATAGAGATATCTTATTCAACTCCGCTGTATTTTTTACAAATTATCTTATTATCAAATGTACATTTGGCGCATAAATATTTCCCCCATGTTGTACAGGTTTTCGTACTTTTGTAACCTTTACAATTTCTTACTTGACAAGTTTTTCGTGATAATGTATCTGAACTTGTTGATAGTTTTATAGTATGATTTTCTTCCCACGATTCTGTATACTCAACAGCGAGCTTCGTAGCTAATTGGAATTAAAATTCCTGTCTTGAAATATTTTTTTCTGTTGTTTCTTTATACAAAATCCAGGCATTTATTCCAGCTAAGTCCAAAATGTTGAAAAATATCTGGAGGGGCCACCTACAAGATTTTGACTTCACGCTGACATCTGGTCCACTACATCTATTCCAAATTTTGTATCATTATAAAATCTAATCGTTTCCGGTATACGTTTATTGCTTTTTTCAATTTCTATCGCTTTATGCATGGAACTTATCATAAACACTTTTTTTGTTAGTTTGCGTTTATACACCGTAAAAGAAATTTAGTTGGAAATATAAAATTTGCTTGAAAATAGAGTCATTTTGTCCTTTCGATCTTTGACTATCTTTGACAATTCCCGTTTATTTTCACGGATTGTTCCAACGATTGTAGCTTTTTTTGCGAGTAGCTTTATGACCAATGATGCACTCGTAAAAAAATTATCCGTTGTTAGGTTCCTTCCACATCTTGTGAATGGTTCCATCAGCTTCAGTGTAACGAATTCTCCAAACGGAATTGAATTTTCTCTCTTCTCATCCTTTCCCAAATAGGGAAATCCATTTATTGTATACTTGCTATTCACATCACACGCCAACCAGAATTTTATGCCGAATTTGTCTGGTTTGTTCGGCATGTTCTGGTTTGTTCTACAACCTAGTCTTCGACGGAAATAATTGCTCATCAACAGTAATATATGTATCAGGTTTATAACACTTTTGTGAATTCTCTATAAATTGGTCCCACGCTGTAGATACCATTGCAAATTTATTGGTTCGTAAACACTGGCTTCTTTCGCTCTCCTTATCAAATTGTATAAACTTCATAATTTCAGTAAAATCATTCCTGCTCATTGTTTTTGAAAAAAAATGCAGGTCCCCAAATTTTATTCCACAAATATGAGACATCTAAGTTCTTTCCATGATATGCACCGCGGGCGTATAGCAGAGAAATAAATGCATCTAGTTTTGTTGTATCTAGCTCCCACTTAGTCCCCAATACTCTAAATGCTTTTTCTTTCGTACATTTTATTATATGATCCCTTATACGGTGATCAATGATAAGATAAAATGCTATCTTTACTTGTCCTCCCATTATAGTCCGGTTAGTATGTATTGTCGGACCTGACACACCTCTAAAAATATTATGAACTGGTGTCCTGCCAGGTTTGGAACTTGCATCTAGTTCTTTCCAAACTATTCTATCGAACCCAGTTTCGATACGTTGTTTCTTTACATCAGTCTTACCCTCTGCTGTTAATGATAATTTCTTTCTTTTGTGCCCTGGACGTGAACGCTCATTGATAATATTCTCCTCTTCATTATTGCTGTCTAACTCTGATTCGATTGTAAATAGCTTGTCATGTATTTTCATACTGTTTTCAGTTGCTGAAGTTTCTTATTCATCGCACACTGAACAGTTTTCTGCTTTGCCCGCTATTTTTTTCAATAATTTTTTTGCAAAGTCTTGACATTTTTAAGGTAAATATTTATCACAGAATAACACTGAGTACGGAATACAAAATTATTGTCAAATTTTATATGCTTTACTATTTCTTTCATAACCACTTTACACAAAACACTCCGAGATACTTTCCGTCTGAGTTATAGAAATAATAAGTTTAGATGTCGACTGATTCACCAAGAAACCGACACGTATTCTGGTCGAAAGAAAGATACCAAGTAAAATTATAGTCTCTGATGGCGATATTTATATGAAAATATTGATGGGTACTGGCCATTTTCCATCAATGGTTGTTCGAGGGTGGAATTGACCGTAGAACATGGGAAAAACCCACTTTTTCTGTGTTTTACCGGAATGAGCAATAACCCTAAAAAACTTTTCATCTTTTAAAGTGTTTGTAACAATTGACCATAAAAATTCTAAATTTTATTTCGTTTCCTTAGGGTCATTATATGGGACTGAGTGGCCCTCTTGATTCAGGGATGAATTATGGTTTATGACAATGTTACGTGTGTAACAGTTGTTATCATTTGTTATTACTAATTTTGTTTGTCATCTGACTTTGATATAGCCTTTTTTTGCACTGATTGTATTTATTTTGAGAATAAATAGAATATTCCATCGAGCGGTCAAATTGACCGCCCACGGTAGGCAAGGCAAAGTACAAATTTTTCTTGGAAAAGAAAAAAGCAAACTAGAAATAAATACCGAAAAATGTATTGTATGCATATTTTAGGAAAAGCCACGAAATATGAAGCGATTTGATAACGTTTAAATATGGTTAAATTTGAGTAGAAGTTTTGGAAGCGGTCTAAAAGAAAGTGTCGGTAGGTTTAGTGTTAAGTTGTCTATGTAAGCGGTCTACCATCCCATTAGACGCGGGATGATAGGCCGACATGCGTAAGTGAGTAACGCCGAGCAACCGGCATAACTCTTCAAATAGACGCGATTCGAATTGGCGATCGGTTGTTATTTTCAAGGGGATGCCGAAACGAGAAATCTAGGTCGAAAGGAGGGCCGAGGCAACGGTTGGCGCTTCCATATCGGCAATGGGAACGGCTTTAGGCCAACGCGAAAAACGTTCGATGCACGTTAGACAATATCGATATCCTTGCGCTATCGATAGTATTGCATCACGATAATCTCTAAGTGTATATGTTCGAACCGGCCTGCTAACGATTTGAACGTTCCAACTGGTGAGGATTCGTGCCTGGTAACTTTATTGTGGTGGCATGGTATGCATTGCCGCGTCCACATTCGACAATCTTTGTTTACGGACGACTAGACAAAACGTGTCGTCACCAGTTTTTGCGTGGCGTGCATCTCCGAATGGGAAAGTCCATGCAGCGATCGAAATACGGTGCGTTGTAGCGGTTCCGGTACGAATGGTCTTCGGTCGAGAGATCAAAATATAATCCGATATCCTGATCGGGAAATCGCACCTTTATTAATTGCAACGCGCTAGAGCCAGACTTAATTATCTCGCGCAACTCGGTATCGTTCTGTAGCGCTGCAGCTAGCGTTTGATGATCAACTGATTTTCCGATCGCTTCGATCAGAGATATAGTATCGGCTACATTGTTGTCTATCCCTTTTATATGCCGGATATTGGTTGTAAGTTGTCTGACGTAGTCAAGATGACGATGTCAAGATGTAACCGTCGATCTCCTGCCTGTTCACATTAAGCGAACAATATCCACTAATACACATAATGTCCTCGACGCTGATGCCAACCACTCCTCTCTTGCTGATCAGCGTCTCACTAGACGCCTGTCGTCCATTAAAAAGAGTGACCCATAGCAATGCATCCCGGACCGTATCATTGTACCAATACAGTAATTGTTTTTACGGCTCGGATACGATCACTATGTCCACCCTGTTTTCGCACACATATTTAGCTAAAAGATCCTGCGCTAGCCTGCATCTATTCAGGTTAATCTGCAAGACCTTTATCCTCTTAGTCCCCACCCTGACCATCGGGCAGGCCAGCGAGCTCGTAACGTGCCTAACCTTTCTGGAGCACATCGCACATCTCCTTCGTGCACTCCTTCATTGTGTGTTCGCCACTCCCACACCTCCTGTATAGTTCCCTACCAGGACATACCACGGTGCATCTCGCCTCCGTATGCCCTAGCATCTGTGGCACTATGGCACCTCTACACATCCGGCAGGATCCTGGCCGATGCTATAGTCAGGCCAGTCCTAAATTAAGGATTTTATATGAATTTTTTTTTGTCTTTGATATTATATTACATTTTGTAATTCTCTTAGCCTCTGCGAAGCCTGGTATAACAAAGGAAAATTTTTAAAAACATAATGCTATTCAAGGGATTTGTGGCGGATCGGTACCAACAGGACGCCGACAGGTCGAGGCATCAACGCGGTCGTAACACCTCCCGGGCGATCCGGGTACCAATCGCCAACACCAAAGTGCCACTACGACGACAACGACTCTGTCTATCTCGCTAACGGTCGAATATACGGGCGCATGATAAAAATACCGCACCTAGCGAGACTCCCTCTACGTCTAAGGCAGGGACTACCAGGTAGCCTTACTGACGACTTCACCGGTAGTCCCGGGATGAAACGCTTATTCCCTTTTCACACGGCAGTGCCATAACACTGCCAAAATGAATCCAAGCCTGGATTTATGAGAATGAAGAGATCGTTGATCTCGTTGATTCTGCGGCTGCTCGAAACATATCAAGTAAGCCTAGATATTTTTCGAAATTCGATTAATCGAAGTTGGAATTAAATTTGCAAAATAATTTTTAGCAACGCAACCTACAATCGCTATAAATTCAAAAATAGCAGCTATAAAACGGAAAGATCGTGAATTTAAAACTACGTCTGATGGCCGTCTTATTATCACAGAAGATAATGAGAAAGATAATGAATCAGAACCCAAGAGAAAAAAGAAATCTGCACTTTTGTTACACGGTGATTCAGAAAACGATTATGGTAAGAATTGGGGTTAGATTTGGGGTTAGGAATTCTAGAAAAATATAAAGTAATTCAAAGAAACAAGTGAACGAAGCCAATAAATTTTTATGTTACATGATCAGAAGATGATGTTCAGTCTGTAGCCATGTCGCAAGCAATGGATAAAAAACGTAAATATAGCGATAGTTATGATAACATTAGCGTAAGGAGTGGATCCACGTTGAAGCATCAATGTATAATAGTAATATATAATCTATAGTAAATTTTAGTCTGCTGTTTAATAACAATTTTGGTATCGATAGCAGGAGGGTCTGGAATACATCGACCATTGAAAAGATCAAGAACAGAATATATACCAGGAGCAGAATATAAAGCATCAAAGGCTGGAGGTGATGTTAAAAGGAAAGGAAAACCAGATCCATATGCTTATGTACCTCTGTCAAGAGCAGCATTAAACAAAAGGTAAATAATGATACCATGAATTTTGATTTAAATTGAAGATACGCGTTGAATTGATTCCTTTTTATCTTCAGAAAAAAGAAGAAAAATGTAAGTAAATTTCAGAACATTATTAAAGGAGCGAAGAAAGGTGCGAAAATTGGAATGAAGCAAAGTATAATATACCATAAACAAGTTTTCAAAAACTATGCTTTTGTGGTATGAGTCTCTAATTATGATTAGGTTTCACTGGCTATAAATTTGTACATACATAAAATACATGATATAAAGGTGTACAAGAAATGACATTGAATTAAAAATCTGTGACGATTTATAACATATATGGATTAATCTTAACAGATAAACACTTGAGAAATTGACATATTGTTTGAAAATAAAGTGACTTCATTATAGAGCAAAAGAATTCCTATATTACTATTTATTTGTCATGTGCAATCTGTTGACTACAAATTAGCGCTTACAAAAAGATCCTTTTACACATATGGTTTAATTTATTGCATATTTCCATAGATCAAATATTGAAATCCTTACAACTGATACCAAATAACTTACAAATAATTATATTAATATAGGGACTAGTCTTTTTTTTTGAAAGAAATTAATTATATGATCCTTAATTATATCCTAGAATTAATTAGTTCCTATAATTAAGCACTTCTATTAAGCTAAAAGTATTTAAATATTTATGTAACCAGAAACTCACGTTTCTTTTGCATTAGCTCTTCTTAGGCAACATTCTTTCCAGATCTTCACATTCGTTCATTTCTTTTTCAATATCCAATCCTCCAATGAGTTCTCCATTCACAGATAATTAAGGATACGTTGGCCAATCATTAAATTTTTTAAGTCCTCCTCTAACATCATTATCTTGTAAAATATCAAACGTCTGGTAATCTGTCTTACAAGAGTCTAAAATAGAGACTATTGTTCTTTTTTTTATATATTTACGTGGAGGAAATCCGTACGGACGCCAGGCCGCTTCTGGGGAAAGCGGCGTGGTAGTGTCGGACTCCAACCGACCAAAACCTCCACGATGACCGTCCTGGCTGTGATCGATAGAGGCCCGGGAACCGGTGTGAGCGTCGCAACGGAGCCTCTCCCGCGCGCCTAATACCACCACTGATGGAGAGGTGTGTGGCCATTGTCACACCGCGCCTCGTGGCCGGAGCCTCCGTGCCAGGCAGCCCGGTTGCCCTACCGGACTGCTTGGCGGCCCCGAGGCTCTGAGCCACCAGCGCCCAAACCCGAACCCCACCGGGGGGCGCGGCGGGCTCAGCGCGCTTCGCCAACGCCACACGGAGTTCCTAGGCAATCACCCATCCAAGTACTATTATCCGTACCCGGCGCTACTTAACTTTCGTGATCTGACGGGAACGAGTACACTCAGCGCGGCTAGAGCGTTGGCTAGAAACTATTGTTATAGAAAATCTGCAACGTGGAGTGGTAGGAGATCCTTTCATGAGAAGCATACAGGGCTCTTGATTTATTAATTTCTTTAGTCTTTCTTTGAGTTTTTCTTTAGGTTTACATGTATCAAACGAAATAGAATCTTTATCGGTCAATAGTTGGCGCTTGATTTTCTCCGTTATAGCTGCAGGATTAGCTCCATCGATTCTATTGACTATGGTGTTATTTCTTGTGAGAACAACTATTGGTGCTGCACTGATACCAGCTTTCAAGGATATATCAGGTATTTTTTCAGCTTCAATCTTGGCGAACCTAACCCCCTGATACTCGGCTAGTTTGCTCATTTCTTCGATCGCATCATTTATTTGCGAACACTAATCGGCCCAGGATGCGTAGCAATGAATGACAGAAAGATCTTGTGACCTGACACGACAAACGAACATGACTTTGAACATCACCGACTTAACAATTTCCCTAGTTTATCACAGAATTACATCGATAAAAAATTGTGAATTGTGAACTTTTTCACATCGAACGAAAATAATATAAAATCGTAGTTATCTTTTGTTATATTGCAATATTTAATCTATTTCATCATAAAAGTAAAAATAGAAAATATTTTCTTTCGCTACCTTGAACAATATTTCGAGTCAAATTGAATTGAGATTAACGGAATCTTTTATACAATAATATGTTAAACAATGAATGATATTCATCGACTAGATTATATTATTTCTAGAAACTGAATTACTTATTATTTAGAATTACTCACTTGACGTAATTCTTGTATTCTTGTTCAGAATTAAAATTAGTGATAGACATCCTGTCACTTTACTTTGTGTAATTGATAAACACGCGATAATATTATCAAGAAATATTTTGCAAATTCGTTTATTTACTACGACAGGTTCCACGCAACTTTTAACATCGCTCTTATAAACGTTTTATATTCACAAATGCGGAACTACCGTGGCTGTGCAGTAGTTCGCCAATCCTCTACATTCTATAGTAGAATAGTTCTACTACGCATGGTATTCTATAACAAACTTCATTAAATTATTTTAATAATTTGTGAACAATACTAATTTATGGCTTAATTATCGTTACTATTTCTCTGTTATTTGACGAATAAAATAAATTGAAACGTTGTTAAGGAAATTATATGTATGTACATTAATTTTTGTTTGAATCTTCAATAAAAAAAGCACATATTATTTAAATTTAAACAATTTAGAAAACATTTAATCTAATGTAAAAGATAAAACATTTTTTTAATGAAAATGGAACGAAAAGACAAATGTATTACACATTGTGAACTTGACTTTAGGCCACTGATTCTCAACGGAAAGGTAACGTAAACAAGAATTTATGCTATAATTTATTCCACGGTCATATAAGATCTCGACACTCATATACCGAAGCCTAGGGAAAATCTGGAAATTGAGTCTCGACTAGTTATGAAAAATCAATGTGGAAAACAAGAAGAAGTTCTGTACATACGTGACATGCTATGAATGCCTTAAATGGAGAAAGAGACGTTCTACTTATCTCTGTCAGTCTCGCAAGAACGCGGACATTGTTGACCTTTCAATGTTGATTTTTCACGGCTAGATACGACTCAGTTTTCGGGCGGTTTTCTAATGAGTGTGTATATCTGTTTATATAATCATGGTTTATTCAATGGGATGAGTGGGAAGAGGTACATGAAATCTCAAAATTTAGGGAAAACCAAAATTCAATTCGTAGTTTGTAACACATATAAAATGGAAAGCTATTTTACCAAACATTAATTCCCCAATGAATATATCTCTCTAAGATGTTAACTGTAATAACCTGCAGAGAAGCGATGCAACGATATTGAAGAACGTACTATGATAAATCGTAGTATATCTTGACTTTTACTTGGTCAAGCAGTACAGTAATGTTCCGTTAATTGTTCAAGTGAATGGAACCTTATATGTGCAGTTATGGAAAGAAATACATTTCTAAGAAATCCCAAGTATTTCTTCCTTTATTTAGATAGTAAAAATTCGCTCCACAAAAGGAATTTAAAAAACTAGTAAGTATAACGATGGCCACTTAAACGAACAAGAAGCCAGTTAATTTGTCTTTAGATATTACCGATTTTCGTTCAGTACCTCTCGAAATATCGTAAGGTAGGAATTCTGCAAACTGAGAACCACTAGTACCAGATCGTATCGGCTAAAACAGGTGCACCATAAGAAAGTGACCAATCGGAATGGCGATAGCTAGCTCGTCATACGGATGTATGAGATAGTCGTCAATGGACGTCAGTAGAACGGGGTGGGGCAGGGGAGGAAAATACGAGGGTTGTCAAGAGTCAAGACTCAAGACTCAAGACCCCTTACCCACAAAAACCAGATGCAGATGCGACTGGGCGTGGAACACGTGCGATACTTTTTTGTCAAGTCGCGTGAACACGCGAGTGCAATGTTCAAAAAGTTGTCGCGAAGCGACGCCCTTGAGAACATATTGAATTGGAGCATCAATGATGTGTTGTGTCTACTTCGAAAGGTAAATAAACTCTGATTCAGTGAAAAGTCATCTTTGAAATTGTCAATGGCGAATTGATTTACACGAACTCGATACCGAAATCTCAGACGAATTCGTAGAATATAATCATAAGAAGGATTGGAATAATTGTAATATTTATAATTTAAAAACTTAAATATTTTCTATTAATAACGAGTTTCGTTTCAGTATGTTTTATCCAATGTTTACAATAAATGATTCGATAAGACCCTGCTTGTATAATTTGTTGCTACGTTTCGTAAACGATAAATATATAGCAAAAGCAAAGTGTTAATGTACGTTGAATTATTTGCGTAATCGGTAGATAGGGAAACGATCAATAAACATGTGTTTTTTCCCCTTCGTGACGTCCCCGAACGGGTTAGTTCACCTTACACTGCCTCTCACACTGCATGACACATTAAGAATATCAAAGTTCGCATATGAAACTCCTGTGTACAAACAGTGATTGAGTATATGAGGTTCACGTTCAACTTTATACATACTTTCCTTTTATTATCATAAAATCATGCGACTAGAATACAAAAAGCCACTGAACTCCTGTGAACATGATCGAGCAACGAAAGTATACCGACCGAGTATACCGTTCAAAAGCAAACACTTCGATTGTAAACTAAAGTTGCACGATCTACCGGATAAAATATCAAACACGGTAATGTAATCACAAAATAAGACGATAATGTAATTTTCAATGAGAACACATAGAGTATTCGCGTTATTAATTATGTAATGTAACTTTCAATGAGGACATATATAGTATTCACGTTATTAGTTGTCAGCATTTTCATCGTAAATGTTAAATTTGTGATATTTTATTTTAGTAACTTTGAACTGTATTGTGTTGTAAGTCGTTGTACTCGTTCTAATGTATAAGGAAATATAAAAAATATTATAATTGTCAATTTTAAAATATTTATGGTTTTTCTATTGCATGAAAATAATAGGATATCAAAAATCTATTCGTCGTATCACGTACAAAAAGTAGTGAAACTTGCTTCCTCTAACTTTCTCAAAACTGTATCACCTACGAGGAAAACGAAGGAAATTAATAGAACGAACATCGCGTACACGTATCTATTATATTTCATTGAACTTCGCGCGACAAATTCAAAAGCTGAAGCCAGACAACGTAGGACACGGGTTTAATTCAATAGAAGATTCAATAGATGCAACAACGATAGAACTAACATGATTGAAGGATTTAGGCTGTCATATACACGTGTACAAGATTAAACTTGGTAAAATTCTGAGAAATATGACGTACCGATTCTAGTCAGTTCAAACAGCAGTAAAATAATGCACAAACAATAAAGTAAAGATAGTTTGCATACAGGGTGCATCCTCTGATTATAAAATTAGCGACCATTTTTCAGCTATTTCTGTTCATACGTAAAGAAATGTTTTGAAGAAAAGTTAGTCAGTTTCCGGTCTGCTACACATTTGAATATTAGTTCTGCCCGAGCAGACGAGCTATGCGGACGTGAGAACCAGTGCCTCCGTAAGTGCGACAAGTGGGGAAAACTAAGTGACTCAAAACCGAGCCAACCGCTCAAAGATGGAAGACAAGCAATAAGTGCCGCCAATAAAAATATTAAACTAAGGAGATACCTACTACATAAACAGAGCTGTAGTAACAGCAAATCAAACAAAAACAAGAAGCGAAGACCACGACTGCTCAGATATAAATGAAGCAAAAACGGGAACTACGCAAAAGAACGACGAAGAGAACAACAGCACAACGATCCACCAAACCAGAATGAAAGCTGGAAGGTTGTAACTCCCAGCAAAAAACGAAAAATAGCAGCAAACACAAATACTAGGAGGGTTGGAGAAACGGGAAAGCAACAATGGTTACAAGAAATCCCTCTCCAAAATTCATTCTGCGCACTACCACAAGAGATGGAAATAGACCCAGCAGAGAAACCAATAATCCATATCGCCAAACGACCACCAATATACATAGAAGCACAAATAATAGACCCCCTCATCGAATTACTTAACAACACGGCGGGAAAAGATTATTACTACATAAAGCAAACAAAACCAGATCAGGTAAAGGTACAAATACGCACCCCCGAAATATTCAGAAAAGTAACAACGGCGCTAAAGAAAAAAAATGCGGGGTATCACACTTATCAGCTCAAAACTGATAAAAGGTATAAAGCAGTAATCAGAGAATTACACCCAAAAACAAACCCAAAATACATAAGGGAAGAATTAGCTAAAATCGGGCACCAAGCTAGAACAATTAACATCATAACCAAGTATGATACCAAACAACCTTCATTGCTACTTCTACTAGAACTAGAACCGAAAAACAATAAGGAAATTTTTGACGTTAAAAAGCTACTAAACACAATAATCAGAGTCGAGCCACCCAGACACAAAAAAGACATACCGCAATGTATGCAATGTAACAATACGGACACACAAAGAAGTACTGCAACAGAATCATGGCGTGTGTCAAGTGCACAGAAATGCACCTAACAGCAAACTGCCCATACACGGGAAAAGCAAACGATGTAAAATGCTGCAACTGCGCTGGAAACCACCCAGCCAGCTACAAAGGATGTGTAGTCAGAAAGCAACTGCAAAGTAAACTGTTTCCGCCGCTTCGAAACAGGACACACAACAATTCCCACGCGCAACAGGATAACACAGAATCTGTGACAACACCAAATCCACAGCACGTATTAAGCTATAAACACAGTAACACCAACACCGTTGGTAGCCGAAGCTACGCGCAAGTAGTCAACCCAGCGGCTCCCTTAGACAACCAAAATCAGAATAATAACAGCAACGACACTACAGAAATCAAGAAACTGCTCAAACAAACCATCAAAAATAGCGAAATACTGACAAAAATGATAAGCGAACAAAACGTAGTCCTCAGACATCAAACACAACAAATCACAACCATGCTACAACTACTCACTAACATGCTGAGAAAAAAATAAAAATGAACAGGCTTAAATTAGCAGCCTGGAACTCTAACGGCCTGCAACAAAGGGCCCTAGAAACTAAAACATTCCTGTACAACAATAACATCGACATACTGCTCGTATCAGAAACACACTTCACTACAAAAAGTTACATAAAAATACCGTACTACATCATATACGATACCAAGCATCCCTCAGGAAAAGCACACGGAGGGACCGCAGTAATAATAAAAAACGACATTAAACATCACTTACGCAGCCAGATTAGTAAGGAACATATACAAGCAACCACCATTACAGTACAAACTAGCAGCAACCATTTACAATTGTCAGCAGTTTATGTACCGCCGCGACACAAAATCACATCGCAAATGTGGGAAGAGTACTTTCAACACCTAGGCGACAAGTATATCGCAGCTGGAGACTACAACTCAAAGCACACACTGTGGGGATCAAGAATCACTACACCACGAGGTAGAACTTTGGAAAAATACATCA
>JACXIP010000067.1:0-19226 GCA_014737485.1 Bombus picipes
AAAATTCATAGAAACACTCTACGTACGAGAATACCATCTACTCTCTATGGAAAGTGACGAACAAAATAAAGAAGTCAATAAAACTAATCCCAGCAATCAGAAAAGCAGGCAACATATGGGTTAAAAGCAACGAAGAGCAAGCTGCAGAATTCTCCAACCACCTTTGTAACACATTTACTCCATATAATACTAACAACGGCAAAACCGAATGTCATTCAGACGAAGATGCGCAAAATAATAGTGCTCCAACTAACAAGCACTACACCATACCTAATACAAAAGCACAAGAAATTAGAAACACAATCGAGAAAACAAAAAATTATAAAGCACCAGGAATCGACCTAATCAGCGGCAAAATCTTGAAAAACTTGACGCCAAAAGCGATAAGACAAATCACAATAATAGTTAACGGAATACAAAGAATGCAATACCTTCCTAAAATTTGGAAACTGGCACAGATCATAATGATACCGAAACCAGGCAACTTAGATACACGATTCACATGGAAACAGCATATTAAATCAAAAATAGATAAAATACAGATAGCAGGGGACAAATGTATTGGCTAACAAATCGAAAATCCAAACTAAGTATAGAAAATAAACTAAAAATATATAAAATGATCATAAAACCAATCTGGACGTACGGAATGCCACTATGGGGACCAGCAGCAATGAGCCATATAACCAAAATAGAGGTAATGCAAGCTAAAATTCTTAGAACAATAGCAAACGCGTCATGGTACGTTAGAAACGAGGACATTAGGAAAGACCTGGGAATACCAACGGTCAAGGAGGAGATAAGCAGATATGCAAGAAGGTAGAGAGAAAGAATAGCAACGCACCCGAACCGGCTGGCAGCGGAAACGGTCAACACATCAAAACATAGAAGGAAGATTAAAACGGAACCACCCAATAGATCTCACAAAGGACACAGCCTAACAAACACGAAGATGGTACCCCATTGGGGGTAACCACCCACATGTTATATTACCGCTATAATATTTTACCAAATGTCCTAATGGACAAATTGTAAAACTTAAATCAATAAAATAAAAAAAAAAAATTTGTTCCGTTCGGACCGGAGCAGATGCCGCGTCACAGAAATGGTTGAAACTCATAAAATAATTGAAATTTTGAAAAATCCTTTTAAGGGCAATTTCTTGAATGTCTAAACATTGGAAACATGAAAAAAAAATTTTTCGATTTTTTTCAAATTTGTAGACTAGACTAATAACGATCATGTAGATATGAGAAGTAGATTCTTTTTCTTTACTGGAGATCTTCTTTCTTCTTTCATTTCTTCACTCATGCATGATTCACGTTCAGAACATATCAATGATATGCTATATATGTATGTCGGAGATAAAAGAACATCGGAGCCTTCCCTTTGGAACTTCGGGAAAATCCCTTATCACCGTAATCTAGATTCTATCATAGGCGTAATTAAACAAATGTCGTCATCCGATCCGATTGTATTTATCCGAGATTTGTGATAATGAGCTTGGGCTCGAGGCGACAGCCAATCACCGAACGTAGCCGCGGTCACGGGATGAACGCTTTGCCTAACAAAGACATGGAGTAACTCTATAGCTCTCCTTAAAAAGGAAATAGTTGTAACACGCGACAGTAAACATTCCAACGGTATCTGTCCCGTAGCTCGCCACACGCAGACCCTATTCTTCGAGTAAGATGATTGCCAGATGTCGATGCGTCTCCGCAGTACATGTTCAGCTAGCCTGAGGGCCCGTTATAAATCTTAAAATCTACTTGACTAAAGTTCTTCAAACAGACAAACAGTCTTTGTCCCAACTACGGGAAGATAGGGGAGACTTATTTTTCAACGAACGGCGTCTCCCACTAACAACTTTCCCTCCAGGGCGGCTAGCACCTTTTTCTAACCACTGATATGGATATTGACCAATTAGCAGCAACGCCAATTTCCCTTACTTTCTGAACGAAGGTTATTCTCGACGAATCCAGTGATCTTGTGTCCTTAGACACACCCCAATATAGTTTTCCTCTGTGGCATCTTCGGGACGGAAATTCATTCCTTCTTGCGATCCCATCGACGAATAGAGTAACACCTTACGATCAGTGATTATTACGCGTCCGACTTAGATTTTGTGAGCACGTTCATCTATCATACCGTCGACCGCGGATTCGTTATTGAACTTAGGATCGTTGTCATTATTTTCTCGAGTATCTAATTACCACGTTTACTTGTCCAGTTCTATGATAATCGTATTTGCACTAGTCAATGTCTTCCCCATTGCATAACGACAACGTGTAATCCAAACGAAGATTCGTTTCACGCCTCTAACCCTAATTCTAATGTAAACCCAACATGTATATACTTTAAACATAAGCAAGAGAAGAAATAAGTGACTAACTAAAACGAAAAGATGGAAAAGCGCAATATTTTCGAGAAAGCTGAATTTCATGTTGAATTTGTACGTCCGACGAGGACTGAGAAAATATTTCATTGGTCAGCGTATTACCAATTTTCTTTATTACTGTTACGCCGGGCGACACTCTACCTAGACCAGGCCACACACCGCTGGTCAGACGGGAACCAGATGCCCACTCATCCTTGCTGCGTGTCCTGAATATTCTTAAGGACCCGTCATAAATCCCAGTAATTCGCTAGCTAAGGTCCTTCAGACCCAACAAACATCTGCTTTACGTCACTTTCTAAAGACTATTGTCTACTACCGCTTGACAAGGGAAAGTTAGTTTTTCTCACGTACGATGCAACTTTCCTCCTACCAGCCACTTTCTATCGAGGGCGGCTAAGACCCTTCCTAGTCCACCAACCTTCGTTTAACCAATTAACAACGAAGCCTATTTCCCTCACTCTCTTAGCCAACATCGTCATGAACAAATCCGATGGTCCCGTGCACTAGACACACCCATCCCCAGCCTTCCTACGACACAGCATTGTCACTGTAACTTACTCTTCCTACGACATCCGGAGAGTCAACTACGTCCTACGACTCCAGGAGGGTCAAGTCAACTATTTTCCATCTTTCAAACAGTCAACATCCTTCAAACAGGTTCACACCCGTAGATCAGTCACTTACTTATCTTGTACATACGCATCAGCGTAACTATCTTCTATACAAGTTGTTGGAATAAACTGCGATGAATAACTAGTTATATCAGTGTCATATTTAATTGAACTACCCTTATTATCCTAACAAAAATAAGGGATCGTGCGATTCATGGCGTTGATTAGTCAATCGTAACGGGAATTTACGACTCCCGTTGACGCGCTTCTTCGAGATCACGTCTCCCCGCGAACGTGCGAAAACAATTACCTTTATTCACAAAGAACTTAAATTACAGGAACAATATGATAATGACTGAAGTACCACAGTAAAAATTAAATATTATTATTGATCCAACATTGGTTCTTATTTTAGAACATTTGCTGATTATAATTTTCGTCGTTTTTAAATAGGCAAATACGAAGATTACAATACATCTTCCACTTAGAGAAACTGTTTTTAATTTCTCTAACAATCCTTAAGTTTTGTTGTTCCGCGAATTTTTATACGTCATCAAGAACGGTCTTTCCGAAGTAGGACACAGAAATTTTTTAAATAGCGAAGTGAGAGCACGACTCTTGTTACCAATTGGTTCCAACAAATTGTTCCACAGATTATTCGCATCTTGGGAAACACAAAACATTTCTGCTTATCAACGTAACACTCATTAAATAATTGTATAGTTTCACCTGTTATACTCACATAATGCATGTAGTTTTTGACTCCAATGAAAGCAATCAGCGTTAAGATATGAGAGGTCGGAAAATCCATCCTTGGCAAGAGGTATTTTTGCACGTTCCAGAGTCGGTAAAATTACCACGGTGAAGTCATTTCTATGAAATTCTGGATAATTAGCGACTTCTTCGTCAATCTCTTGCCACCTAAAAAAATGAAACAAATTGGCATATTCTTCATATGCATCTTAAAATAGATATCAAACGGAACTTGAAATGTGTTAGGGAAATAATATCGCATAAATGTGAAATAATAAAAATAAGCTGATTGCGACGCGAAATGTCCGCACCGCGCTGAGACAGAAGTAAAATTCCCTTGCTAGTTACCAAGACTTCGCATTTTTTCAGCATAAACATCATTTTGGCTTCGTAATTACACTTCGTGATCATTTGGATTATCATAGTAACTAAAAGTTCGTAGTTTTTTATAGCATAATTTTTGTTATACGTAGGAGATTGTGTGGAATAATCCACTGCAAAAATTAACGATTTCCGATACACGGTATGGTAATGGAAAAGTGCAACATCTTTTCAAGATAATTAGGATAAATATCGCATTCCTAATCGGGATAGCTGCCATATTGATTTAGTAAAGGCTAGAGGTGAATTTAAACTATTTCGCATTGAAGGAACATTGGCAATGATTCCTCTATGGAGAAAACGAGGGATAAAAGCAGGGGTATTCACACCATATCGATACGACATTTTCACGGAATTGGTCAATAGCCTCTTTGCGTTCCGATAATTTTTGCGTTCATGCGTCATTCGAGTAAGGGTCTCGTCGACCTTCGTGATAAGAGAAACAAAATGTTAGAGGTCCTGCGTAACATCAAGCTTTTAATTGATCAGTGAGAGGACCTTGTCGTGTTTATTGCTACGCGTAAACTCGATCGACAAACTCGCGCGGGCCGCGAGATCTCACAAGGCGCGTCCTGCGCGTGTCTCACTTACCCTACCATCGAACCTTCCGCACGACTTCCGCGCATGCTCACGAAATGTCGAAAGTGCTGAGTTTATGTTAGCCATCGGGGTGACGACATTTAGGATACCCCCGAACGGGATGATCGTGGTGCATGTATCAAATTTGTATAAACATTGTTTATATGCACCAGTATATAGTTGTCGTGTTTACATTAGAATTATGGTTAGGGGGGTGAAACGAATCTCCACTTGGATTACACATTGCCGTTATACAATAGAGAAGACATTGACTAGTGCAAATACGATTATCATAGAACCGGACAAGTAACCGTGGTAATTAGATACTCGAGAAACAAATGACAATGATCCTAGGTTCAATAACGAATCCGCGGTCAGCGGGATGATAGATGAATATTCTCAGGGAATCTAAGCCCGAATAATTACTGATCGCAGAGTTGTTACTCTTTAGTCGATGATTTCGCGAGGGGGAATGCCTTTTCCGTTCCGATGATGCCACAGAGGAAAACTGTATCGAGGTGTGTCCAAGGACACGAGATTATCGGATTCGTCGAGAATAGCCTTCGTTCGAGAAAGTAAGGGAAATTGGCGTTGCTGCTAATTGGTCAATATCCATATCGGTGGTTAGAAAAAGATGCTAGCCACCCTCGAGGGAAAGTTGCTAGTGGGAGACGCCGTTCGTTGAAAAATAAGTCTCCCCTATATTCCCGCAGCTGGGACAAGGATTGTTTGTCTGATTGAAGGACTTTAGTTAACTAAATCTTAAGATTTATAACGGGCCCTCAGGCTAACTGAACATGTACTGGGGAGACACATCGACATCAGGCAATCATCTTACTCGAAGAATAGGGTCTGCGTGTGGCAAGCCGCGGGACAGAAACCGTTGGAATGTTTACTGTCGCTTGCCGCCACAAATATTTCTTTTAAGGAGAGCTATAGAATAATAAGCTCATTATCACAAATCTCGAAAAATACAGTCAGATCGAATGACGACAATTGTTTAATTACACCTATGATAGAATCTAGATTACGGTGTTAAGGGATTTTCCCGTAGTTCCAAAGGGAAGGCTCCGATGTCCTTTTATCTCCGATATATGAATTACTTATGGTGGCAATGGTCTAGAGGAAACATTGTTCCTCTTTACTCGAAAATTTAATGGGACGATTTTCAGGTTACTGTTATGGATTTTAACGAATAAGCAGATTTAACGTCTAACCTATGATTTTTCTTACAAGGATGGTTTATGTTTTCGAATGCCATAATCTTTTTCTCTACGACTTGTACGAGGTAAGCTGCGGATCTACATTCGTTCGTGTAAAATCTCGATTCTCATCTTATTTTAGCTTTAAGAATCTGTACCAAAACTTACCTGCGGTATCAGACGAATATCGATACGTTTGTGGTGTTTCAAGTACAGCAATTAATTGTTTTTACCTTACAAACAATACCTAAACAATAAAAAACCTAACAATAACTAATACCTTTGCCTTTGATATTAATCGATAACAGATTGAAATTCGTAGATCGCTGTCGATAACATCGATACCGCATCGATCACATCACTAGACATATGTAATATAAATACGAACTCGTCGTCTGAATACACGCTCATAATATACATTTATAAATATACTTATCAGTGTTTTTCATCCAAAGTGGAGCCCGACATTGCCCGAGTCGTCAATAAGATCTTAATGTGAATTGAATTTGTGGCGGATCGGTAGAACAGGACGCCGAAAGGTCAAGGCATCAACGCGGTCGTAACACCTTCCGGGCGATTCGCGGGTGCCAACCGTCAACACCAGAGGGCTGCTACGACGACAACGAGTCTGTCTGTCTCGCTGGTGATCGAATATATGGTGCCACGATACAAATACAGCACCTAGCGAGACTCCCTCTACGTTTATAGCAGAGACTACCGGGTATAGCCTTACTGACGAGTCCACCGGTAGTTCCAGGACGAAACGCGCATTCTTTTTTCATCTGGCCGGGACTTCAGCCCCCCAAATATTCAAAGATGATGAATCTATATCGTTCGCTAATAACTCTTTTCAATAAAGTTATTCATCAACATATAACGAGAATGAAATACGCTTAAATATAAAATAAAAATTAAAGTAATTGGACACAAAAGCGACTGCACCTCCGATTTTGATGGAATTTAACTATGATGTAAAACTCATCACTCAAAACAACATTATACTATTACCCGACTTTAGTTTCCGAGATATTTACAAAAATCTGCTCCTAATACTACATTGAATCTTATCGATACATGCACGTCCATGGCAACGTGTATGCGTCAGCGTAGTGCGATCGCTTATCCACTGTTTCTATAAACACATCACAGCTGGTGTGAAACGATCTGTATATAACGGATGAATTCCTGGAAAAGCGAAAAAGTTTGACAAAATACGGGACGAAGGCAATGCTAGTCAATGTCGACGGCTAATAGCCACACGCGTTCTGCGGCTTCATTATACTGAACGACAGATGAGATACTCGGGAACACTGAGTACTATTGCCGTCACCGCGTGTTTTATCAATCTTCTTCGCATTTACATTAAAAACAAAACATGATTTTCTGGCTTTATTGATGCTTTCCTTAGCAAAAATGTTTGTTCTACCGCGTGCTAGTGTTAGATTCTCTTGTAGACCTTTAATTTTTGAAATAAGTTGGAAAGCTTAAGCAAGAAAATGACGCGTTCTAAGCGTCCTTCTCGCTTTAATCATTATCTACACATATTTAAATGTCTATAATACAATAACAGTACATATCATTTTATTCAAGAGAGTCCACAGTATTTTTTGTCCAAAATACATCTCGATAGCTGCTAATGTAAAACAAGCAAAACATTCGCGAAGTTGCGAATTTGAATTTTTCTTACATTTTTTCTCAAAATTGAGTTTTTCAAAAGCTGTGCGTTCTAGCAAAAAATGGTTGGCCAATTCGTATTTAGCTCAAAAGTGTGTACATGAATCACTTGCTGAAGGTTGCAAAACTAAATGCGTGTTCAAGAGCGTAATCCGTATTGAATGTAGGTCAGTTTTTCAATTAGGCCGTCGTTAAAGTCTGATGGTAGTCAGCCTCCTCACGGTGCGACGACTAGATTGCTCAGTATTACTACTTTTCTAAAATAGGGTTCGACTTTGTATAGTTTTTGACAACCGCCAATACATGTAAGACTTGTGCGTACAAAATATTTCTTTACGTTTTCGCGGTAGTTTCGCGTAGTAAAAAAAAAAAAAAAAAAGAACGGAATAAGTACTAAACAGTTGGCCAGTTTAGAGATTATTTGTAGGTCGCAGCGATGTGTTTATAGACACACAACAGTAGTTGAATGGTCACACCATGCTGACGCAAACGTTGCCTTATAAGTCAGATTCAAGATAGTAGTAGCAGCAGCTTTCTCGAAATATTCCGAAAACTAAGTGAGTTTACCCCCTATAGGAAAAATGTTGAGTTTCACAACATACTTAAGTTTCATTCGAATGGGAATTGTAGCCCCTTTTATGTATAACTACTAAGATTAAATATAAAGTATGATATAACAAAATTCTTGTAAATTGCACATGTAAATACGAAATATCTAAAATGCTTCATAAATCCAGTAAATTATACAAACCTCTCTATTATTTTATAATATTCCGGTCTTTGATCTCTAAATTGTAAAGCAAACAAACATGAACATTCAATCATGGATGACAAATAGCACAGGAATGACTGTCTTCCTTGGTGTGCAGCAACCAGTTCCTTTAAGTGAGGTGGTGGTATAAGAGCAACAAAAGTTCTTGGTAAATTGTCTCTTAATATTCTAAGAGTATGAATTAAATCTATTTTGTGACCATTTAACGTAGTCCATGGAGAAGACGTTGCACACATATTAGAACAAAAATCATTACTTCCAATCATCAACGAAATTAACTGGAAAACGTAAAAATGTAAATACTATTGCGTAAACGATTAAAAAATAAATGAAATTACACTTGCATCTTATACTTGCAATTTCATACTTGCATCTAATCTTTTTAAATTGTAATTGTANTGCAAGTGTGTTTCTAATGAATAAATGTAATAAATAATGGTAATGTAATTAACTTTTGAAAATAGTTCACCAGAACTGCAGCGAAATACTTCTCGAATTATAATGTCAATAGTTTCATTATGATCTTTATTCCTTATTAATGAACGTATAAAGGCCTTGTCTAATTTTTATTTTAATATTTGAATAAAAATGGTAAAGGTGAATAATTTAGATTTTATGCGAATTTATGTTCCATTAATCAGTTGTTAATTTCAATTTATTAAAACATATTAAAACATATTAGCATATTAAAGCATATTAAAACACCACCTGCCATATAGTAAATATGTATAGTATATAATTACTTTGTTTACCAACATACGAACCTTCCAATGTTTGTTTATATCTACTTTCGGGTCATCTTTTATTTTATTGACCAGATATGTCGCCATGAAAGTCATATCTTTAGACATAGCTCCACCTTCGGCGACGTTTAACTGCGCAGCTGGGTCAGTACTTATAGCGTCTCCAAGTGAATAACCTATTAATTTAGGATTGAATTCCTGCATATAGAAAAATCGGGCTATGAAAGATTTCAGTATTCGCATTAATGGCGATAACGCAAATCATGTGCGTAAACAATGCAAGTGTAAGAAATGAACAAACTTTAAGAATATTAGGGAGAGTCAGGTACTGTCGCCAAGTTGCTTGACCACCGATACTGCCTACTATGCCTCTATTTTCAATGTTTATTTCGAATGTATAAATCGAAGTAACTCCAGCGCCGATTGTCAAGGAATCACCCATTGCAGCAATGACATCTATGTCTCCTGGTTTTAAATGGTGAACCGACTCGGGAACTTTCGAAGACCTGCCGGCTAAACAAATTAAAATAAAGACATTAGAATACATATGAACTTCAAAAAATAAGCATCAATTTTAATATTCTTGTTGGAATACAACGATATCAATCGCATGCAGATGAGGTGATTGATCGTACGGATTCTTCCCTTCGTTGTCCAGCGCTATCCCCACTAGCGTGCGTTCGTGAGATGCACCACGGAGGCTAGCACGTGCATGCTTTCTCGAAAATTTGCCGGAAGAAACATGAGGACATGGATGGAACATTCTCGATGGGCACGTCGAGAAGCTGCTAGAAGGTTCTGTGGCACATGTGACGCCACACACACACACCCACACAGGTCACACTTATTACTGCATAGAGAGTGGGGTTCTAAACCTCCTTAAGGGCCATGGGTCACTAAGCCATGCAGTCTGTGAACAACTAGCCAACTGCCTACATTCCAGAACACACACTTATAATTCTCTGTAATAATTGTTTAATAAACTTCACGTTATATTATTTCAACACAAACATTGTGTCTTCCACAGATTATTAATCTTAATTCCAAGATTAAATTCTAACAATTCTTAAATTACAGTAGGGTGAGGAGCTTGTAATGTTACATATCAATCTTAAAAAATGATATTAATAGGACAAGACTCTGAACGAACTAAAAATCACATTGACATTCTTGTAGCCATTACAAATTGTGAATAACAGCATTCTTCACTGTAGTTTCCTGTCACTGAAATTTATCAATTGTTCCCTAAGACAAATTGTAAAAATTACAGGAAATAAAAAAATCTGTGGTTTAAATTGAGTAGTGATTTTAAAGAATGAATATCATAATATAATATTTACGGGTGATTTCATAAAATATTTGACAACAATAGCCATAAATTTTGCTAACTACCTGTTACGTTGCAAGGAAAAGAGACGTCTTTTGGAATTTCATCTTGAAATTTATTTTTATTCCGTAATTGAGACACTCGTTCCTCGCTTCTTGTACCTGCAAAATAGTCCTTTTAAAATATTTTACAAAAATACTTCATCTGTGATANTAACGTTGCACGCGATATGTCAAAATTCCGATCAAATAATGCAAAAGGTATGTCGAAATCTCAACCGCTCGCCTATCAGACAAAAATTCAATCCATGTGAATTAGTGTCAGCGTCAGGGTAACCATTTCTAATATTGTGTAAATTAGAAAGAAAAATAAATGGGTTATGGGTTGGGTCAGAGTAGTGAAATAATGCTATCGTGAAATAATTTTCGGCGAATCTATTGATATACGAAATATTGCACTATGTCTCACCTGTCTGTTCGTCATGTACATACTTGATAGCGACAATACACCTTCTAACCGTTACAAATACAGATATCCCGCCGCTATTTAGTTTTACGATAATTTCTGACTGAGCCGAAGACTCTGTAAGAACCTCGGTAGGGTGCTTGAGCTAATATTTGGACAGCCGATGCTAGGCGAATCGAAGAAACTGAACTATGAGGTATCGATGGCAAGACTGTTTCGAGAGATATGTAAAACAGTTTGACGAAGGATAAGTTGATAGACAGATAAACCGATGGCAAGCGATCCGACATTGCATTGTCAAAGAATAAAGAATAGAGAGCAGGAATATTGTTTAAAGGATCTGGCCATGGTGTGGGAAAGGCAGTGATGCTTTTTGCTAAGCGGATTGTCAGAAACCGGACGGCACTTAACTCAGAATTTTGTAGTCGCAAAGTACTAAAAAAAATTCATATTTTTCTTTAAACATACAAATAACAATTAAGTAGTAATCGAATTCGCGATACGTTTAGAAAATCGTATGAAAGAAAAATTAAGTCATGCCTAACATTAGGATATTAATCCAATCCAATCTATAACCCACTGATTTACAAATTTTTATTTATGTTAAAGACGATTAACGTCAATGAGATAAATTTAGGTTGAATTTGTGGCGACACTCGGCAATAATGTATATCGCCGAAGCGAAGTGCCTAATGAGCCATCCATATCCCAACGGTCCTTTCGCCGAATGTCCGAGAAGAAGACGTGCGTGGCAACGGTCGTGGACGCCTAACAAACGCGTGGATAGTGGGGATATTGAGGGGCAACAATTCATAACAATTCATAAAACCAAATTTTAATTATTACTACATTTATAAAATTTATTCCAATTTATTTTTTCTCATCCATAATCCATTTTACACCAAAATTTATTATTATAGTATTTAAAAATAATACATTTATTGCTTTATACAGAAACTTAAATTTTTCTATTAAAAGATTATTTGGATGTTCATCAATTTTTAACTCATTATTTTTCATTTTCATTTTACATACAAATAAAAATTTATTTATTCTATTAATATCTATTTATTTATTTATATTTTCAACTTCGATATATTTTTTTGAATTTTATAATGTAAGTGATTCAAATGTTAGAAATTTTTCATCATATACATATTAGTTAATAATTATTTTATTATTTATATACTCATCATTCCCATTATATACAGCATTTATATTTAAATGAGAATTTATTTATAATTTAAACAAACTTTAGAAATAATTTAATTATTTCATTATTATTATCAAAAATAATTATATTATGAAATTATTTTATTCTACTTAAATACCTTATCTTGAAATTTAAATTTAATAAAGTAAAAACAAACATTGAAATTTTTTATTGGTCATCCCATAAGTTCGTGCCGTTTTTCGAGCGGTTATATATGTTAAGATTGTTTACATACCTTTCAGTTTCATGAAAACATATAATCCCTCTCTCGTTGTACAACTTCTTCCTATTTTTCTGGTAGGGCCATTATTCCATCTCGATAAAAGTTCTCTTGTTTTTCTTTAAAATAATTTTCTAAGCTATTTTTCAGAATGTCAATATTTTCAAATTTTTTACTTACTAAAAAGTGTTGTAATGCTCTGAACAGGTGGTGATCAGATGGGGCAATGTCTGCGGAATACGGGGGATGTGGTAAAATTTCCCAATTAAATTCAGACAATTTTTTTGTAACGCTTTTCGCGACATGCGGTCTAGCGTTGTCGCGATGGAAGATAACGTTGTTCCTATTCGCTAAACATGGTCGTTTTTCAGCTAGTGCTTCCCTTAATTTTTCTAACTGAGTGCACTATTTGTCTGAATTAATGGTATCACCACTAGATAAAAATTCAAAATAGAATATTCCTTTATAATCCCACCATACACACGAAAGAACTTTACGTGAATGTAACTCTGGTTTTGCACAGCGTTGAGGTGGCTGATTTCGTTGGGACCAGCTACGTTTCCGTTCAGGGTTTTCGCAAAGTATCCACTTTTCATCACCAGTTACCAGGCGTTTAAGGAATGGCTCAAGTTTATTACGCGCAAGTAACGACATGCAGGCTGTCGTTCGTTCAAGACGGTTCCGTTCCGTAAGTTCATGGGGCACCCAAACGTTCAACTTTGACACCATCCCCATTTTTTTTAGACACCTATCGTTGTCTTAGGTATTTTCAGAACACTTGACATCTCTTGAACTGCCAAACTTCGTGATTTTTCAGTAAGATCCCGAATTTTATCTTCGTCTGCCTGAGGAAGATGCCCGGAGCATTCCTCGTCTTCTAAACAGAAATTCCCAGCTCTAAAACGTTCGAACCACTTCCTACAGGTGCGAGACGAAAGCGCATTTTCTCCGTAAACAGCACATATGTTTTTCGTGGCAATTGTTACAGAACTTCCTTTCTGAAATTCATATAACATGAGATGTCGAAAATGGATACGCATTTCACTCATGATTTTTTTCCGTTAGAAGTCACTGTGTTCACTATATTACGATCTTATACCCACGAAAATCTGCTCTAGCTTGTTCTCGATCAGCTAAGCTCAAGTGCATTGGTCCCTTATCGCCGTATGTTTATAAATCGACACATGAAATGTATACACAAAAGTCGGCACGAACTTATGAGATGACCTAATATATAAAAACTTTTATTTCAATTATATCTCTTTTTTATTCTTTTATATTTATATTATTTAATCTAATTTAATATAAATTTTATACTTAATCTACAAATTTGCAATTTAATATTTTATTTTAAACTATATTAAATTAAATTTAATTATAAACTAACAGTATTAAAAAATTTTGATTTTAATTAATAAATTTACAATTTATTTCTTTTTCGGATATAATACTTCCTTCATTTTAAATTTATTAATTTATTCGATTATATAAATTATATTATTTAATAAAATTTAATTCATAATAATAATAATAATAATAATAATAATAATAATAAATATAAATTCAATATATTTATATATACAGGGTGGTTGGTAACTGTTGGTACGAGCGGAAAGGGGGTGATTCTACGCGAAAAAAGAAGTCGAAAATATAGAATAAAAATTTTTTGTTTGAGGCTTTGTTTTCGAGAAAATCGACTTTGAATTTTCGCTCGGTACGCGTGCACTTTATCACGTCTCGTTATAACGGATCTGGATGTCACTGTAGATCGTTGTCTCGATGGAAAAATTAAAAAAAAAAAATTGAAAAGAAAAAATTTTTATTCTATATTTTCGACTTCTTTTTTCATGTAGGATAATCCCCTTTCCGCTTGTACCACAGGTTACCAACCACGCTGTATATATTATAAATTGAAGCCAAAAGGGGCATTTTATCATTAATAAAATAGTTGAAATAATTTTATTCCAATTTATTACATTTTAAAATTAAAAATATTAATAATTTAATTATAATGTTATTATTATTAATATAAATATATGTATAATAATAATATTTAATATGAATTTATTATTATTATTATTATTATTGTTATTAAATCAATTAATTTTTATTTTTAAGTCTAAAAAATTAAATTAAATTTTTAATTTATATAGTTTTAAAAATTATATAGTTATAAATAGCAAATGAAATCAAATAACATCGAGTCGTAACTGGACAGCAAGATTGACTGGCGAAACCGAAAGCGAAACGCGACGCGATCAAAAGAAGACACTTGTTAATAAATATATTGTTGACCTAAACACCGAGTGATTATTTAATACACTACATCCAATATCACCTCAAGTTATATAAAGATACCGCAATCAATTAATCCAGAATGAGCAGTAATGGAAGCTGAATTTAATTTAAATTCCTTCTTAATACCTCGGGAACGAGGGCCGTGCGGTGGCTACATGACTATAAGAGAAAGTTGATCAGAAAGTTGACCTCGACGTATTCCAAATTTATTGAAAGATGTACCCTTCTCAATGTAATGACCGGAGAGCTTTAAACAAACAATGAAACAATGTGCAAATGAAATATTTTTCATAATGTTTGAAAAGAAAAAATAATAAAATAAATACCAGAATTTGAAAGTCAAAAAGCTAGATATACAAACAATTTCTGACTCTATGTATAAGACAGCATAAAGAAAAAATGAAACTTTCTTATTTCTGCTTAGCGACGTATCAATATATATGTTCACATACTATGAGCAAGTCACGTAAAATAAAAAAAAGGAAATCTCAGATGAAAAGAAAAATAAAATGTAAAAAAATAAAAAGCGAATTTATTTTTGAACACTTAGTTTACGCTAATTACGATTTGGTTCTGAAGTCCAGCCGTGACTTTCCAAGACTGGAGCTCTTACAATTTGACTTTCGATTGGATCTGTTTCTTTTTTTCTTCGTCATCCCTCAACATCCCCACTATCCGCGACCGTTGTCACGCACGCCATCTTCTAGAACATTCGGCGGAAGGACCGTTGGGATATCGATGGCTCATTAGGCACTTCGGCGATATACATTGTCGCCGAGTGCCGCCACATCTTTATCTTCATCATCAGTCCATCGGGTTTGAAGTGTGCCGGTCGTGACAAACACGTGTTGTCACAATCGCACATAAAAAATTGGATACATGTATTGATTTTTTATTAATACACAAATTATATGTTCATAACCGGTGAAAATATGGCGATACGTGTGGTTCGCGATAAAAATAATACTAATAAAATTTATGTTTATTTGCTATAGATGATGTACTGATCTACAATTTTGTTTCTGTAATATTTCGTTACGAAATTACTACTGAAGCATAGAAAATAAATTAAAAATATACAAAACGATCATAAAACCAATCTGGACCTATGGAATACCACTATGGGGAACAGCGGCAATAAGCCATATAAACAAAATAGAGACAATACAAGCTAAAATTCTTAGAACAATAGTAAACGCCCCATGGTACGTTAGAAACAAGGACATACGGAAGGACCTGGGAATAACAACGGTCAAAGAGGAAATTAGCAGATACGCAGAATAATCACACCCAAACCGGCTAGCTGCGGAAACGATCAATACCTCAAACATGGAAAGAAGACTGAAAAGGAACTCCCAGCAGACCTCACAAAGGACACAATCTAACAAACACGAAGATGGTATCCCGCTGAGGGTAGCCACCTACATGATAATCAAACAGTTAAAAAATTCTACCAAATGTCCAAATTGGACAAATTGAGAATGAAAAGAATTAAAAAAAAATTACTACTGATGGCCGGTAAGAACGATACTAATGTACAGGAATAATTAAGGTTTTGTAAGCTACAAAAAAGTTACGTAACATGTCTTGTTGAATTCATACATAATGATAAATATGTCTGTATAAAAGAAGTTATAAATTGTAAAGAAAAATTCATGAAATATTCACATACCGACTTTGGAAAAAAAGGAGATTTCTTAATTTAAGTAAATAATTGCAATATAATATAGCATACTGGATATGAAAATAAGCAATAAAGTTTATGAAGTGTGATGTTGATGAAACCGGTAGGAATTACTCTTTCTTCCGTGGTATATATCGACAATAGGCAAGATTTAATGGAAATGTCATCGTCCCTTAATCACAGTTTTGAATTTAGTGATAATTGTTTGTTNATTTCATTCAACCGTTTGTCACAAGATTAAATCCAGCAGAATATTTAATTATTTTATATAGTTTTCACTCTCTTCGATGAAATGTTCAATTTTACTATCATTTAATATTTTTCTACCGTACATGGTATTATTTGCGAACAGATCAATAAATCTTATGAGGTTTAGAAGAACCAACAATATGACAACAGACAAATGAAACAAGACTATGTTCTTATCAGATATTACTATATTACTATAGTAACGTATTACTATAGTATAGTATAGTATTACTATAGTAACGTCACTACCGATCAATTATATTAAACATTATATCGCTCTGACGACTTGACAGGCTGTTGTTAATAAATTTCTGTTGTTGCATAAATAGTTACTATTATTCGATCGTTCGGCAAAAGGGTAAAAATTGATAAAAACACTTAAAGAAGCACGGACCGTTTTTTTTTTGGCACATATCTTAGGCGATTTATTTCTAAGTAAGAAACGTTTTCATCTTTGATGTTATCTCTTGTGATTCTTGAAATACGCGATTTTGAAGTATTATAAATATAATTTTCTTAGAAAGAGAAATTTAATCTCGATGACCTTAACCTTGACATACAGTAGTTCACGAAAGAATTCGAATTAAAATGTATACGTTAAAGATAAGATCTGAAAATGATATTATAACTACCATAAAATACAAGTATCAGGATTTTATATCTAAAGTTTCGTTCGAATCTGGTAACATCTGTAAAAGTTATGAAACGTTCATTGAAATGAATAGGCAGAATGATACATAAACAGTACTGCAACAAAATGCCACATAAACATTCTTACTGACGCACTTGGCAATTGTTTTAGTAACTTTGGAATCGAAATATTTCGACCCTTCTTATTTCACTCATTAAATTATAATAATTTCCTTCTCTACTAATTAGTCTCCTTGGTCTGCCTGTAGGATATTTGTCTGTGACTGTTTCTTCGATTTCTGACTTTGTGATAATATAACATATCATAGGTACATATCTATCTCAGATTCTAGAGGTCTGCTGTTATAATTTTCATCTTTATGTCCTTTTCATATCAATTCCCTTTCGAATATCTATATTTCTGATTATTTGGCACCTATTATCACTACAGAGATTAATATTATTCACAGCGAAGCACAAAACTCATTGCACAATTTAATTCTACATCAACTGAGTCTGCCAACGTTTTCTTGTCACTTTGTATACGAAAGTATTGTTTAGCGTCCCTTAATATCTAAACGTTCCATTACTTTCGCGACCCTGTTTCTGTACATCCTTGCAATGAAAGATTTCATAATTTCTACAAACGTTATCGGATTTGTTCCAAATTTTAGATATACAGATGTATAATCTTGGTACTTGTATCTTATAGTTGTAAATTTCGACCAATCGCGGGGAGACGCAATCGCGAGGAGAGACGTCAACGGGAGCCGTAAATTCCCGTTACGATTGTGATAATCGACCCCACGAGTTGATCGATCCCCTGATTTCCGTTAAGATAATAGGCGTGATTCAGTTAGTATAACACTGTGATTCACAGAATTATAAGTTATATATTTTCAACACTTAAATTACACTGTTGAGCAGTTACAAATCGATAACTACTTGTCGTTCGGAGGTAAGATAGGTATGCACACAAGAACAAGGCTCTTACAATTGAATTTAGTACATTAGACGTGAAATTCTGTACTTTGCGATTGACTTTTCTAGCGGCGTAGAAGAAGTCGTTGACTTGACTCTCCTGAAGTCGTAGGAGAAGTAAGGTACAGTGACGATGTTGTGCCGTAGAAAAGCTAGTGATGGGTGTGTCTAGCGCACGGGACCATCGGATTTGTTCATGACATTTTTGGTCAGGAAACTGAGGGCAGTATACGTTGCTTCTCATTGGATAAACGAAGGTTGGTGGACTAGGAAGGGTCATCTCGATAGAAAGTTGCTAGTAGGAGGGAAGTTGCATCGTACGCGAGAAAAACTAAATTTCCCTTGTCAAGTCGTAGTAGACAATAGTCTTTTGAAATTGATTAAAAACAGATGTTTATTGGGTCTGAAGGACCTTAGCTGGCAAATTATTGGGATTTATGACGGGTCCTTAAGAATATTGAGGGCACGCCGTAAGGATGAGCGGACATCTGGTATTCGGCTGGCCCGCGGTGTATGGCCTGGTCTAGGTAGAGTGTCGCCCGACGTAACAATAATAACAAGAGCATTGTTTTTATTTCTTAAATTTAACGTGCGTATTTTAATTGTCTAGAGTCTTAGTAGCATATGAAAACTTTCATGAGCTACTGTATATTTTCAAGATTTTTATTCTAAAGTAAATATGTTCGGCGACGAGGGGTAACAACACTTATCCTTGCATCCCGTCGCTAACCTAACCAAAACCCAATTTTCATCTGAAATCACAATCAGGTTGCTGCCTCTTATATTCGTAGAACAAGACTGACCAGTATTTTAAGAACAAATGGAAATGGTATACAGACATCTTAAAATTTCACATTTACCTAACAGCTCGTCACTTTTAATACACTTCAGGACTGCTGTTTAGTTTCGTTACGATTTTCGAAATAAGTACTGTTTACAAAATTCCGCATTTCAAGAACCAGAAGAGGGTGCCACAGAATTCATAGTGTACGTTACTTGAAAATATAATCTCTACAATATTTATATGTTATAAAAAAAATGATCCG
>JACXIP010000067.1:37995-106913 GCA_014737485.1 Bombus picipes
GAAAACACCTCGAACAACCACAAACAACCAGACACAGAAATAAACTACTTTACAAGTTATAACCAACTAAAAATCATTTTCTCTAAATTAAACAATAAACGCTTACCCAACAAAATAAAATGATATTACACAGTGCTCTTTAAATATGCAATAAGTAACACGTATTTCCCCAGAAAATGGAAAAAAGCTAAATTAACAGGAATCACAGAAGAAAAAAAATGAAGACAACTCCTCTCCCTCAAACCTGCGATATATAAGTCTCCTACCCAACATAAGCAAAATATTCGAAAGAGTCATAAGTAATCCCCTAATCTCCTTTTGCACAAAAAATTAGGTTATCCTAAAAAATCCATTCGGCTTCCTCAATAATCAATTTTTAATAGTCTATATTCTAAGCATCAAGAAATTGCAATGTTTTAGTATTACGCAAGTATTACCATACATCGTATCATTCTCATTTTTGTACGCATTTGTTTCTTTCAATATTCTATTTTTTGCACATCAAAGACAGATAAAAAAACTAGTTACTTCAGCCAACGCTCATACCGCGTTGAAAATACTCGTTCTCGTCCGATCACGAAAGTCAAGCAGCGCTGGGCACGGATAGTACTTGGATGGGTGACCGCCTGGGAACTCCGTGTGGTGTTGGCTTCTTTTTATTTTTCCAGTATGTTTTACTTTTCTTGACAATCTATTTTTAATAATCTATAATCGAAGCATCGAGAAAGAGAAATATTTTAGTATTACGCGAGTGTTACCATACATTATATCATTCTCATTACCTCGCATTATATCCTCCTCTCATAGACGTACAAATAAATTAGCACACGTTTTAAAACTAAAGGAAGTCACGTTTCTTGATATGCAGTAATTTTACGATAACGGATTGATATGGAAAATTGTCATTCTATATTTTCGACTTCCAGTACACAGGGAACCACCATATGGCTCGTACCGCCGAATAGGGTACCTAAGTTCTAGCCCATTCAATGGATTGTCCTTGCAAGTGCATGCGTACTCGATGAAACTTCAGCGTCAATTTTTTCGAAAACGTAAAACACGCGAAAACAAAAAAACATCTATACAAACTCGCAAAGGAAATAAAAAGTAAAATAAAAGATCATAATAATAACGAATTTTCAAAATTCATAGAAACACTCTACGTACGAGAATACCATCTACTCTCTATGGAAAGTGACGAACAAAATAAAGAAGTCAATAAAACTAATCCCAGCAATCAGAAAAGCAGACAACATATGGGTTAAAAGCAACGAAGAGCAAGCTGCAGAATTCTCCTACCACCTTTCGAAATTCAATTATAAGAGCCTTGCTCTAGTGCGCATATCTATCTTATCTTCGTGCGACAAGTTGTTATCTATTTGTAACTGCTCAACAGTGTAATTCAAGTGTTGGAAATATATTATTTATAATTCTGTGAATCACAGTGTTATATAAACTGAATCACCCCTATTATCTTAACGGAAATCGGGGGATCGATCAACTCGTGGTGTCGATTAGTATAATCGTAGCGGGAATTTACGACTCCCGTTGACGTCTCTCCTCGCGATTGCGTCTCCTCGCGATTGCGTCTCCCCGCGATTGCGTCTCCCCGCGATTGGTAAAAAATACAAGTATAATATATTTAAATTTAATCCTTTTATACTTTTTATAACGGACAATCTATCTTCGCCTCTTCCTGTTAATATTTCCATACTATTTGTTGATTTTCCTCGTCGATCCTCGTTACGTTTTCACGATCATCTTCTTCCTGGTGATATCACAATTGTCCGAATACCTGGCATAATTGCATAAAACAATTTTTTAAATTATAATTGTATTTGGATCAATTTCAAGTACCTCATTGATGAGTTGATAATAGGATCGTAATATTGATTATACCTATTACATAAATCAGACGTACGATCGACTTGTGCATGACGCACTTGGAGTGATTGCTTATAAAATTCGATACAAAATAAATATTTATTAACATGCAAGTAGATATTGTAAAAAATTCGAGGCCAAGTTCTTCAGCTACGTGAAGGTAAAAACGACTCTATCTCGGAAAACAGAGGTGCAAAGGTGTGTATGCATTTGTTGCGTATCATCGTCACATGCACGCGTATCATTTCTTTGATGTGACGACAAGAAACAGACAGAGGAGCGTTATATTTCTGTACATCGCGCCTTTTACGCGTGCATATTATGGACAGACAAGTTTTTATAAGTATATTAACAGAGATAAAACATGTTATAACATACAGAATATGATATCAAAAACACACAGAGGCAATGCTAGTGATTATGACTAACGGTAAATTCTGAAATTAATACATACTTACATTATGCCTGTGAATTTGTAAACATCTGAATGAGCTATCTCAAATTAAGCGGTGAATCCACTGACGCCGATTTGGGCCAATCTGAGCTCAGTCAGTCTAACCTGCGACGAGCTCAATTTCCACATTTCTTGACACAGAGTCAACAAATAGATTTGTAACGTTTAAACAGGTTATTGATCATAATTATATAAATCATTCGTTATTTCTTATTTGTTACTACATTGCAACAATGATTAAGATTCATTTACTTACTAAACAGCGCATATAATATACTGCAGACGTTGCAAAATGCTACAGAATGCTGCTCGTATAGCTATGCATGAGGCTTGACCGCCATACTATAAATTTTCAACTCGCTATTATGTATATTATACAAATTTTATCAAATTTGTGTTTAATTCCATTAAATTGCAATATATTAATTACGCCACAAATTGCGTCCCACGTATTAAAAACGTACAGGTTAATGGAATTTCACATGTCCAGAGTATAAGGAAAGTAAATGTAAGCAAGATCGTAGCCTGATTCTACTATCGATGGAGTTTTGTGAAAAAAGTGTGCAAAAGTGGCCTTGACTTTGAAATTCAGGGTCAAATTTTGTTTCTAATTGCAACCCGTCACAAGGAACAACAGTCTCACGGAAACCATGAGTCGGAAATGATGCCTTCGCTCGGAAAAAAGGTATTAATGTTTTGATAATTCTGCAACCGGCTATATTCGCAATATGTTTCTATGTCCATATTAATATTTGTGTTTATATGTACATCAAATTTTAGCAAGAAAAATAACGTGCTCTTGATGAAGTAGCAGGAAATTACAGATATACAGGTTAATTATTATCGTCCTTGTTCATGCATATTTACCGATGAGTTTACATGGAACAGATCGTCGATTTAGTCATTGGCGAACACGAGAAGAAAGTTAGAATTTTATAAAATTCTCTCTTCTCAAGCACTCCAAATAGTTATATCATTCAACGAAACATTTACGGATCCCACTTAAGTAGCAACTGTGCTTTTTAGATTTGAACTGAATATATATATATATATATATATATATGTCTAACCCTAATTCTAATGTAAACCCTAATATATATATATATATATATATATATATATATATATATATGTCGGGTTTACATTAGAATTAGGGTTAGAGGCGTGAAACGAATCTTCGTTTGAATTACACATTGTCGTTATGCAATAGAGAAGTCAGTGACTAATGCAAATACGATTATTATAGAATTGGACAAGTAACCGTGGTGATTAGATACTTGAGAAAGTAATGACAATGATCCTAGGTTCAATAACGAATCCACGGTCGACGGGAAGATAAATGAACGTGCTCACAAAATCCAGGTCGGACGCGGATTATACACTGGTCGTAAGGTGTTACTCTTTTCGTCGATGAGATCGTAAGAAGGAATGAATTTCCGTCCCGATGATGCCACACAGGAAAATTATATTGGGGTGTGTTTAAGGACACGTGATCATCGGATTCGTCGAGGATAGCCTTCGTTCAGAAAGTAAAGAAAATTGGCGTTGCTGCTAATTGGTCAATCTCCATATCGATGGTTAGAAAAAGATGCTAACCGCCCTCGAGGGAAAGTTGCTAGTGGGAGACGTCGTTCGTTGAAAAATAGGTCTCCTCTATCTTCTCATAGTTGGGACAAAGACTGATTGTTTGAAGGACTTTAGTTAGCTAAATCTTAAGATATATAACGGGCTCTCAGGCTAGCTGGACATGTACTGTGAAGATGCGTCGGCATCTGGTAAACATCACACCCAAAGAATAGAGTCTGCGTATGGCAAACCACGGGATAGAAACCGTTCGAATGAAAAATTGAAATGAGAAATGAATTGAAAAATACAATCGGATCGAATGACGACAATTGTTTACGCCTATGGTAGAATCTAGATTACGGTGTTAAGGGATTTTTCCGAAGTTTCAAAAGAAAGGCTCCGATGTCCTTTCATCTCCGACATATATATATATATATATATATGTCGGAGATAAAAGAACACCGGAGCCTTTGGAATTTTGGATAATCCCGCAACATTGTAATCTAGAGTCTACTATAGCTGTAATTAAACAATTGTAGTTATTTAATCCGATCGTAATTGTTCGAGAGTTGTGATAATGAGCTTGGACTCGAGGCGAAAACCAGTCGCCGAACGTTGCCACGGTCACGGGATGAACGCTTTGTCTAACAAAGGTATGGAGTAATTCTATAGCTCTCCTTAAAAGAAATATTTGTAGCGGCACGCGACAGTAAACATTCCAACGGTTTCTATCCCGTGGTTTGCCATACGCAGACTCTATTCCTTGGGTGTGATGTTTACCAGATGCCGACGCATCTTCACAGTACATGTCCAGCTAGCCTGAGAGCCCGTTATATATCTTAAGATTTAGCTAACTAAAGTCCTTCAAACAATCAGTCTTTGTCCCAACTACGAGAAGATAAAGGAGACCTATTTTTCAACGAACGACGTCTCCCACTAGCAACTTTCCCTCGAGGGCGGTTAGCATCTTCTTCTAACCATCGATATGGAGATTGACCAATTAGCAGCAACGCAAATTTTACTTACTTTCTGAACGAAGGCTATCCTCGACGAATCCGATGATCTCGTGTCCTTAGCCACACCTCGTTATAGCTTTCCTCTGCAGCATCATCGCGACGGAAAGTCATTCTTTTCTCTCGTGAGGTCGTGTTAGCGAGTTACTTAGCGTCTTTACGCTCGATGGATATTCCACGTTTTAACAAAAAGTTAGTTTAGTTATACTTCCACCGTAGCCAAACAAGTCGACTACGATTTAGGCTTTGGATGGAAGCGCATCCTATTATCCCGTTGACCGCGAATTCATTATTGAACCCAGGATCATTGTCATTAGCTTTCCAAGTATCTAAGTACCACGGTTAAATGTCAAGTTCTAATAATAAGTAATAATCGTATTTGCACTAACAATGTCGTCTCTATTGCATAACGAGAATGTGTAATTCAAATGAAGATTCGTTTCACGCCCTTAACCCTAATTCTAATGCAAACCCGACATATATATATTTTTTTTATTATCTAATTTGTACTTTACAAATTGTCCAACTTTCGATTCGGATAGAATTGTCTTGCAAGGGCAGTGTCATTTCGGCAACAAAAGCACAAAGCTGATAGAACTATTTCACACGATAAATATAAGTTTTCATTTGGCTGTATATTAATTTGTATTATTAAACAATCCTTTTCGTAGTTTCCTTTGCTTACTTTATTTTTTATTTCATATATATGTATGTGAATACTATAATATACAGTGATCAGTAGTTTGTGTGGAAAATGTGTACGGTTCATGCGAGAAAGCAGTCCACCACATTTGACAGCATCTCAAAAATATGCTTATTAGTTTGAATAAAGACTGCCGATCGATAGATCAAAGTCTACTACTATTGTCGAATCGTCTAGTATGGTGGTCTCAGCGTTGATCGTTGGCGATGGTAATGTTGCCTGGCGTAATAGATGGATATGAATATACATGACTAACATAATCTCTTCAACCAATTTCTTATTAACTGTAATATTTTTTTCCTATAGGTTAAAATTTTCATTAACAAATTTTTGTCTATTTTTAATTGTTTTCGTGATAGCCTCTTTAAATGGTGGTTATACTTTATAAACTTGAGTTAGAGTAGCTAGAAGAGAATATGTGATTAATATTTTGCGCTGTTTTTCAAACCTGAATGTTTTAACACAATCGGAATCTGACTGTTCGTTGCCTTTTCTTATGAATGAGGGTTTCTTCCAATTCTATTATGGCCTGAATCTCTCGTGACGTTGAATTTATCAAATCGATAAGTATTCAGCTTGAAATATTTTTGCATTGTCCTAAAAAGCCTTCTTTAAAAGATTTCTTGATGAAATATGGTGCTTGATATTTTTTATTTCAAGTGGTCCTAGATATTTTCAATAATATTTATATTACGTAGCTGTTTATAAGCGTTTCCAAACACAAGATTATCGCTCTTGGATTAGCATTACTATATCGCATAGCATTGTATATCGTGTATCATTGGGCTTTGGATAATTATCTTGTATCAGGATGAAATCGTCTTTAAATCCATTGTTTTTACGCTTTGATGCAGATTATTTTTTTAAATATTTATGTATATTTTATCCTATGAAGCGCTAACTCTAGAAAGATATATTGCACATACATGTTTACCATTAGCCAGATATTTATTAACATTTTCATAACGTGTAGCGAATACCTTCTTAAAAATTATTTTGTTGGTTTGCAAGAATATGTATATATCTTTCATTTGCTACATATTTCATAACAAATGACGTTATACCACAATTTTATTAAGGTTATGTACTGTATGAATACCTTTTACACTTGTTCTGTGTTAGTGTTTTTTAACTCTACCAGAATAGACATTTCTCAATCATTTCTCCCTTCGCCTTAGCCACTGAGAAGTTATACGCAATGCAAATGTTATTAAAATGTAAGCAGTTGAAGCAGCCACTGATAAAAAGTCAATTCCTGTTGATCTTTCATGATCAAAGATCTTTCTATTTCTTGTTTGGTTTTGGAGATAAATAAATTCATCGAATTATTCATGCATAACATTATCCAGTTTCAGTAGTAGGGTGATATTATTAGAAGTATATCTAGAGGAGTATTACGTCGAATACCGTTGCAGTACTGTGACAGACATATCGGTAACTACTATCGTGAAGTCGCATTTTTGTTCGATCTTTGGGAAACAATACGCAGTGGAAATAGTATCAGGTAACAGACGATTCCTTGTTATTCTGTGTTCAGTTGTGTGTTTCATTAATGTCATTCATTATTAAAAGTATCATATATGCCAAAAATATTATTGGGTCATTAATTACTGCAATAATTTAAATGAAGTTTTCGGATTCCCAAATATTTATTTTATATTTTACAATTTACAAAGCAATATAGATATATATGTATACAATGACAGATACGTACATAACAATAGATACATACACATATACATAATTAAATTACAGAATATATGATATTATAATAAAGATATGAATATAATATGAGACACCTAATATGTAAAAATTTTATGTTCTGGTTGATTTCATTGGCCGCTGTGCTCATTTACATTATCGCATCTTGCTCATCAATTTGCAATGACAGTAAAATTTCAATCAGGTAATCTGGAATACAGTAGAGCCTCCCGTATCCGCCTTAACATTGAGGCAGAACAGTTCGGATAATGGAACAATCACTTTAATATGAAATTTCATTTATTGAAACATAGATTAAGATTGATTGACAATTTTTTTAAGTATATATTGGTTTCTTATCTTTTTGGCTGTTAAGTCACATAATTCTTTCAACATAATTAACTGCAACGAGCTACAATCTTTTTGTACTCTAAGTCATTGAGACCATTTCTCGAATACGTACGTTTGAAAAGGCACATTTTCATTATCATTTCATTAGCTGCGAACTTTCGGACGTTCGCGGGTAGACGCGATCTCGAAGAAGCGCGTCAACGGGAGTCATAAATTCCCGTTACGATTTGACTAATCGACGCCACGAATCGTTCGATCCCTTATTTCTTGTGGGATAATAAGGGTATTTGATTGAATATAACGCTGCTATTAACAGGTTACTATATATTTGAATGGTCCAACAACTTCAGTGTGGTACACGATTGAGTATTTGAAATGACAACTACGAACGAGTGCGACCTGAGACTCCTTTCGTGTTGACGATGATGATGATATATTGTAACATCGGAAATAATTAAGACAAGCTTTTCCCCGATAAATTACAATTTATTGATAACGTATTTATTACACAAATACCAGATGGACAGAAACGATGCTTGTCTAACCGGAACCAAGTGCAGTACTTGTATCTATACCAAATAACTTCACAGTTATTTGGCAACACTCTCACACACACACACACACACACACACACACACGCGCGCGCGCGCGCGCGCGCGCGCGCACGCACGCACACTAACAACTCTAATCACTGACACTCGATCAACTCTAACGACTCTACTCTTCGATGTCTCGATCAATTCTGACTCTCACAACACACTTACCTTTCGACTCGCATACTCTGACCTCTCGGTCATCGCTCCTTGAACCCGGAACCGTGCTTCTGCTTTAACATTGTTTATAGTTTTTCTTACATCATTGTAAGAACTAGGTGACTTTAGTCACATAGGCGCTCTCCAATATAAACTAACCACAGAAGGGCAATGACACGGTTTTTTTCTATTCCTGACCGATTTCCAACCGACTCTTTTACGATACTACAATATCTTATGTCGATTGACTGTTTTCGACTTGTAGATTCTTGCTGTTCCTTGCACTGTCCTCTGACATGAATGTTACTATGAAAGAAGTCTAGGACGCAAGTAGAAGAAGATGAGTTGACCCTCCTGATGTCGTAGAAGAAGTACAGAGATGAAGTGACTGCTTTGTAGAGTCTAGAGAACAAGTGAAGTTCGTTATTGATTACGAAAAAGGCTCGGAGTGGGTGTGTCTTTTGAACTAAGGACGTGGATTCGTTGTTCACACTTTTCGTTAGAACATGATCCGCGATGCCCATTGGTTATAGCCAATATTAATAAATGAAGATTGGAGGAGGAAGCCTCCTACCAACGTGGCTCGGGGGTGACCTTGTTCATGTGATAAACCTGCTTTTCCGTCAGACAAATATCCACCTTTTTCGTTAGGTAACTATCCGCTTTCTCCGTAATTTGTAAGAACGTGCAATAAAGCTAAGGACTGTTTTAAGTATCAGCTATAAACCGAAAATACTTACAGGATTAAAGGTTCCTACAAACTAATAAGATTCAGTTTATGGTAGGGCTTTAGGTTTATTGAGGGTCTGTCTAATGGTGCTTTGGTCTTGATGGTCAGACAATGAAGGATGTCACACGGATCATCTCAAGCGACGTAACAAGCTGCTTCGCAGTGAAGCCAGTTCATTATATCAGCACATACAACGTATGTCATTTGGTCTTTTCTAAGACTATGTATATTTGCAAATTCTATTGCATTTACACCAGTTCTGAGTTTTTCTTTTGTTTTGTTTCGATAGCTGCATCGCCATAGTTTCATACTTATGTCTTATAATCAGAATTCATTGATTCTAATAAAGGAAAGGATACATTATAATACATGAACATAGGATACATGAACGCTAATAAAATATGTATACAGCACATATTTCAAACAGTGGAGGCATTCGTTAGGAGGAAATATTATGTTCGGATAACAGACTGTTCCTGTATTAGGATAATCGGATAATGGGTGCTCGGATAAATCGGGACAGGCGGTTAGGTACTTATATAGGCTGTTCGGTTGCAGAATCTTGAAGCTAAAATAAGATGAAAATGGAGAACAAAAAATTGCGCTTTGTTTTTTACACGAATGATAGATAGGCAACGGCTTACCTTGTGCAAGTCGTAAAAAAGCAGACTATGTCGTTCGGTGACGTAAACCATCTTGCGCAACATTTTCTAAGAAAAATCATCGATTATAGATTAAACCTGTTTACTCATTGAAATCTATAACGGCATATCGGAAATTTTCCTCTTTTTGTCTTCATAAATAAATAATGAATGCAGAGTACATATAAAATATGTTTATACAGATTTCAAATATTCATGTGTTCACGGGTGGGGACAGCAAAATCACATACGCATTACGTATTCTCATGGTGCTACTAAACGTGGGCGAACACTGTCTTTCATGAACTACACACATTTTCCACACAAATTACTGTAATATCGGAAATAGTCAATACAAATTTTTCCTCGATAAATTACAATTTATTAATAACGTATCAATTAGACAGGAACGACGCTTATCTAACCGCTAATCTCTCTCTCTCTCTCTCTCTCTCTCACACTAACAACCCTAACCACTGACACTCGATCAACTCTAACGACTCTACTCTTCGATGTCTAGATCAATTCTGACGCTCACAACACACTTACTTTTCGACTCCTTCAACCTCGAACCGTCCTTCTGCTGTTACATTGTTTCTAGTTTTTCTTGCTTCATAACAAGAACTAGGTAACTTTAGTCACGTAGGCGCTCTCCAATGTAAACTAACCACAGAACGGTGAACACACGGTCTTTCTATTCTCGACCTCCAATTAACTTTTACGGTGCTACATTACTGATCATAGTATGTTACAATTCTCACAATTCTCACAAGCATGCACATACAATAAAAAATGAAGACGTGAAACGAAACTACATAAAGATTAAGTATTAATTAAGTATCAATTAAAATATCGTTTTATGGAGTAATGTGTAATAAAACAAATTAACATACAGCCACGTGATAAATTGTATTTACTGCGTTGCATAGCTATTTTACCCCCTTTTAGCCCCCTTTTTGGTGAACGATTTCACTGTCTAGAAAAGTGTTTATGCATTACGCTAGAAGTATCGTTGACATAAAGCAATTATTTGATTCATGCAAACCGAAAACATAATTGTTAAATTATGTTTATTTTTGTGAATATTATTCGTACACTTCTCCAAAAAAGAAATATATGAAAAGGTCTCAACTATATCCAATATGGTATATTATTTCAAAATTGTTTCCACTTACTATTTGTTAAAAATGCTAATTTATGGCAAATATTAGGATTGAAAGTGTCAGGATCACAAGTCTAAAACATGGATACAATCAATAAAGAAACGAATGAAAATGGGAACGATGAAGGATTGAATAAGACGAATTCGCTCGAGGAGTTCTACGCTGGTAGTGGGATCCTTCTGACTGGAGCAACCGGATTCGTAGGAATAGGTCTCCTGGAAAAACTGATACGCGTGTGTCCACGCATCGCTGCTATTTTTATACTAATTCGTCCAAAAAGTAACGAAACGATAGAACAACGATTCAAGAAGCTCATAGATGATCCCGTTCGTACATATATTCTTGCTTCTTTCAATATTTAAAGCTGTCAGGAGCCAAATTGATTAACTTTTTTTTCTGGAATTGAGCTGATAATTTTTCGTCTTCAGATTTACGATAACATCAAAGCGAAACATCCGTCAGTTTTGAGCAGAATATATCCTGTGAAAGGCGACGTGAGTCTGCCAGATTTAAGTCTTTCGCGAGAAGATAGAAATCTGTTGTTAGAGAAAGTAAACATAGTGTTTCACGTCGCGGCCACTGTCAGATTCAACGAGCCCTTACACGTGGCTGTTAATGTGAATACGAATGGTACTGCTCGTGTTATCGAACTTTGGAACGAACTGAGGCATCCGATTAGCTTCGTCCACGTTAGCACAGCTTATAGTAATGCGAATCTACATGAGATCGAGGAAAAAGTTTACACGTAAGAATAAGTTATACGCAACGTTTTATGGTTTACGAATATTATATTTATAATTATGGCGTGAAGAATATGTTCACTTACTATTTACTTTGCAGCACGAGTTGGAAACCTTCGGAGGTGACCGATATGTGTGATAAATTCGACAAAACTTCGATAAACCTAATAGAAAATAGGATTTTAAAAACATATCCAAACACATACACATTCAGCAAGAATTTAGCAGAGCAGATTGTAGCAAGCAAGTGCAAAGATCTGCCAGTTGCGATAGTACGACCAAGCATAATTGGTGCCTCTTTGGAAGAACCATGTCCTGGTTGGATAGGGAATATTTCTGCATTAACAAGTATTTTCATAGATCTTTCCCAACAGTAATTGTTAAATACTCCTTACATTTCCTAAAAGTGGAGTTAATCGATTTGTTTGTGAAAAGATAAATGAGAGGCTCTCCACTAGATCATCATTATTGTAGTTGAAATTTGTTGTTGCTCACAATTACGAGAATTCTTACCAATCTATTTAGCGCTACATTTCTGGTAATCAAAAATCACAAATAATTTCCAAACTAATTTAATGTTACCAGGTACCTTTCTGCTAATCGGCAGAGGATGTGTAACAGCGATGTGGAGTAGGAGAGATGCAAGAGTGGATATAGTGCCTGTCGATTTCGTAGTCGACGTGATAATATGTACTGCATGGCATGTCACGCTACATCGTGATAATGGAGTTAAAGTATACAACTGCACGAGTAACGCATGCCCTTTTAAGTAATATTTATAACTAATTTTTTTCAACTAATGTAATTCCATTGTTATTGTATCTCGGAAGATTCAGATTAATTAAGTAACGTGGATAACAGGAGAGCAAACAAACATGGAAGATCTCAATATGTCATTAGTTTAGAAAAATAGCGATACAATATAATATTTATTTCAATTCCGTAATATTTCCCGAGATGCTCGTATGATAATAAACTTTGCTTTAAGTATAATTCTAGTAATTAATAATAATGTAATTATTTCAATTGACAAGGTGGGGTCAGATGATAAATGCTATAGTGAAATGTAGCATAGAAATGCCACTGAACGATACACTATGGTACCCAGGTTGTTCAGCTGTAGCTAATAGATATATTTACAACGTTCGGAGTGTAATTCCGCATGTTTTTCGTGCGTTCTTTATAGATATCTTTTTAAGACTTCGAGGTAGTAGACCAATGTGAGTATTCTACCAATCCCCGAACAACGAGAACAATCTTTCGGGGATAATCTCTGACTTCATCTACAGTAATAATTAATAATGATATTTCAGAATGGTGAAACTTCTCAAAAGTGGCATTAAGCTTTTCACATCGGTAGCAGCTTTCACCACACACGAATGGACTTTCCAAAGAGATAACTGTTCCGACATGAGGTGGAAGGTAAAAATGTTGAATGACAGCGATATGGTCAAACTAGATTTAGGGGATATAGATTGGGAGAAGTATGTCGCAATTTACCTGGCGGGAATTAGAAAATTTATTCTAAAACAAGAGTTTCAGTCAACAGTTCGACAACGGTTATCAAGGTGCGTATAAAAGTATCTTTGTATACAAAAATAGATACTAATTTAAGTACATAAATTTTCGGTTATTTCAGGTTGTACTGGATACATCAGATCACCAAAATGTCCGGTATAATGATCTTACTATGGATAATATACCGTATCGTGTATTGATTATTTGAACCTTATTTTTTCTGTTTAAATCAGAAACAATATAAATAAAATTTTATGAGAAATAACAAATAGAATTTTATGAGAAGGGAATCATAATTCATTTCATTTTGCCTTTTCACTCGTCCTGTTTCTAAATAAAACTATTTATGACATCGCTCGATAAGGATGCACATATTTACAGGCGAACAGTTTCAGATTTATAAACAATCCACACATGATATTTCGATCTGATCTAGATCTTCGATCTTCGTAAGCATTATGTGTCTCTCTAGGTGTCGAATCTTATATTTCTCGAATTATATTTAAATCAAAACGGTAGTTGCTGTCACCAGATATATTCGTTAAACTATTTCGATTAGTCCAATTCGCGTTCGTTAATTTTTGAAACAATTTTGAAATCATTCCATTCAATCCTTTCTAATAACTATTTCTGATGTCAGCGACTACTGTTTTAATCTAAATATGATTCGAGAAATCTAAGATTCGATACCTAGAGTAACACGTAACTGTTAGGACTATGTACATTTGTGTGTAGACTAATGTACATTTAAGATCACGTTTTTATTGTTACGGATTTTGTTTTTAAATATGATCCCTTCTTGCTTTTGGCATTTAACATGTATACAAGTTATCTATATTAATGCTCTCTGTGCACCCAATGTGACTTCACAAGTCTTGTCCAAAGATTTTTTTTTTATTTGTTGATTTAAATTTTACAATTTGTCCAAGTAGGACATTTGGTAAAATATTACAGCGGTAATATAACATGTGGGTGGTTACCCCCAGTGGGGTACTATCTTCGTGTTTGTTAGGTTGTGTCCTTTGTGAGATCTGTTGGGTGTTTCCTTTTTAGCCTTCTTTCTATGCTTGATGTGTTGACCGTTTCCGCCGCCAGCCGGTTCGGGTGCGTTGCTATTCTTTCTCTGTACCTTCTTGCATATCTGCTAATCTCCTCCTTGAACGTTGGAATTCCCAGGTCTTTCCTAATGTCCTCGTTTCTAACGTACCATGGCGCGTTTACTATTGTTCTAAGAATTTTAGCTTGCATTGCCTCCATTTTGGTTATATGGCTCATTGCTGCTGTTCCCCATAGCGGTATTCCGTACGTCCAGATTGGTTTTATGATCATTTTATACATTTTTAATTTATTTTCTATACTTAGTTTGAATTTTCGACTTGTTAGCCAATACATTTTGTCTATTATTGATTTAATATGCTGTTTCCATGTGAGTCGTGTATCTAAGTGGAGTCCTAGGTATTTGACTTACCTTGTTTGGATTATGTGCGTGCCGTTTAGTATAATGTTTGGTATCTGTTTTCGCAGTGCGAATGTAATGTGCTTGCATTTATCTGGGTTTGCTTTAATTTGTTTATCTTCCAGCCACTTTTCTATTTTTGTGATATGTTCTTGTAGTAGTGTAACTGCTGTTGCAGGGTTAGTGTGTGACTAGTACAGCTGTGTCATCCGCAAATGTCAGTATTTTGCTATTGTTAGTTGTTGGTATGTTGGCCCGGTATAATGTGTCTAGAACTGGTCCTAAGACGCTTCCTTGCGGAACCCCTGCCTTGATGTCTCTAACTTCAGAGTATACGCCTTTAATTTTTACTACGAATGTTCTGCTGCTTAAGTAGGATTTAATTAAATGGTATATCTGCTCCGGGAATTGTTTTCTGATTGTTTGAAGTAGGCTATTGTGGTTTATCTTGTCAAATGCCTTCTCGATGTCCATAAAGAGGGCTGTGCAGTATTGTTTGTTTTCTAGTGCTATTATTATTTCATTGACCAGTCTGTGCATTTGCTCCATAGTGGAGTGTTTGTGTCTGAATCCGAATTCGTGGTCCGGTATTAATTTTTCCTTCTCTATTATTGGTTTTATGCGGTCGTAAATTACTTTCTCCAGTATTTTAGAGAACACAGGAAGTAATGAAATTGGTCTGTATGATTTATTTTGATGTGGGTCTTTGCCTGGTTTTAGTAGCATTATGATCTGTGCCAGTTTCCAAATTTTAGGTAAGTATTGTATTCTTAGTATTGCGTTAACTATTATTACGATTTAACTTATCGCTTTTGGCGGAAGGTTTCTCAAGATTTTGCCATTGATTAGGTCGATTCCTGGTTCTTTAATATTTTTCGTTTCCTCGATTGTGTTTCTAATTTCTTGTGCTGTTGTTCTGGGTATGGTGTAGTCTTTGTCAGTTGATGCACTAGTGGTTAGCGCATCCTCGTCCGTATGACTATTGTGGTTGCTGTTGTTGATATTATGTGGTGTAGATGTGTTGCATAGGTGATTGGAAAATTCTTCAGCTTGCCCTTTGTTGCTTCTTGCCCATGTGTTATCTGCTTTTCTGATTGCTGAGCCCAGTTCTATTGTCTTCTTTATTTTTTTCGTGGTTTTCCATAGATAGTAGTTGTAGTTCTCCTGTGCAGATAGTGACTCGATGAACTTTGTAAACTCGTTGTTGTTGTGCTCTTTAATTTTGTTTTTTATTTCCTTTTCGAGTTCGTTTAGGTGTGTTTTGTTTTCTTTTGTTCTATGTTTTTGCCATTTTGCTTTCGCTTTTCTTTCTTCTCTAATTTTTTCGAGGATGTCTAATGGAATTATTTTTGTTTGTCTGTTGGTTGATTCGGGTGTAATGGTTGCTGTTTCGTCGGGCGACACTCTACCTAGACCAGGTCACACACCGCGGGCCAGACGGGAACCAGATGTCCGCTCATCCTTACGACATGCCGTCAATATTCTTAAATCCCAGTAATTCGCTAGCTAAGGTCCTTCAGACCCAACAAACATCTGTTTTAAATCACTTTCCAAAGACTATTGTCTACTACGGCTTGACAAGGCAAATTTAGTTTTTCTCATGTACGATGCTTCCTACTAGGCACGAAAGCCAGTATGGCTTCCGGAGGGGCCGCTCGACGATCGACGCGGTCTCGCGCGTGCAAAGCTTCACTGAGGACATGGTTTCCCGGAATGGCTCGGCATTGGCGTTGTCTCTAGACATCGTGAACGTATTCAACTCCATACCACGGGACAGGATGGAGGCGGCCCTGGAATAATTCGAAGTGCCCCGCTACCTCGTTCGGCTGATCTGCGCCTACCTCGACGACAGGTGGGTAGGATATGCCAACAGGGAGGGGGAGAAAAGACGGCTCGTCAAACACGGTTATCCGCAGGGCTCGGTGGTGGGACGAATCCTGTGGATCATCGCGTACGACAAGGTTCTGCGGTGCCCGCTACCCATATTACCATATTACACCATCTATGATACCAAACACCCCTCAGGGAAAACACACGAAGGAGTCGCAATGATAATAAGAAACGATATCAAACACCACTTACATAGCCAAATTAGTCAGCAATACGTTCAAACAATCACCGTTACGATATATACTAACAGCAATTACATCCAGATGTCAGCAGTATATGCATCACTGCGACGCAAAATGATAATTCAAAAATGGGAGCAGTAGTTTCAATCTTTCGGTAACAAATACATCGCAGAAGGCGAACTTCAATGCAAAGCACACACTATGGGGCCCAAGATTTAACACACCTTGAGGTAGAACACTAAAAAAATATATTAGAACTAGTAATCTCAACATATTATCCACATGAAGACCAACATACTGGCCAGCAGATCTAAACAAAATTCTTGACTTGCTTGACTTTGCAGTTATAAAAGGACTAAACAAATTAAAAATAACAGCCAGTCTAGAACTTAGCTCCGATCATACACCGATAATGATAGAATACACAAGCAAACCAATACTTTATAGCAATCCAGAGTCGCATTGAAGTACCGAATGGTAAACATTTAAAGAATTAATCGAGAGCAATATCAACTGCAATCCCCACTAAAAACACCCGAACACATCGAACAGACAGTAACAACATTGACAGAAATTATACAAGAAGCAGCATGGGCAACTGCTAATTACGAACCAAACAGCGGGCAAACAAAAATAATCCCAGAGACATCTTTGACAATATCAGATAAAAAAGGAAAGCAAAAGCAAAATGGTAAAAACATAGAACACATGAAAACAAAAAACTTCTAAACAAACTCGCAAAGGAAATAAAATGTAAAATAAAAGATCATAATAATAACGAATTCTCAAAATTCATGGAAACACTGTCTGCGCACGAGAATGCCAACTACTTTCTATGTGCAGCAAAGAACGAAATAAAAAAGTCAATAAAACTAATGTCAGCAATCAGGAACGCAGACAACACATGGGCCAGAAGCAACGAAAAGCAAGCTACAGAATTCTCCCACCACATTTGTAACACATTTACTCCATATAATATTAACAATAGTAAATCCAAATGTCATTCATACGAAGATGAGCTAAATACCAGTACTCCACGTAACAAGCACTATACCATGCCTAATAAAACAGCACAAGTAATTAGAATCATAACAGAGAAAACAAAAAACAATAAAGCACCAGGAATCGACATAATCAATGGTAAAATCTTGAAACACCTTCCCCCAAAAGCAATATGTTTAATCACAATAATATTCAATGCAATTTTAAGAATACTATACTTTCCCAATCCATGGAAGCTAGCACAGATCATAATGTTACCTACGCCAGACTAAGACACACAGCAAATTGCATCCTACAGGCCAATATCATTACTTCCTGTGTTTCCAAAATACTAAAGTACAAATTAAATAATAAGAAAAATACTGTTACGTCTTGTGATCCTCCATGTAAACCATACTCCATCCATCGGTCAAGATAATCACCAGATGTCTCAGCATCCTTAGTCGGATAATAATCCTAAGATCCGTCATATATTTTAGCATTTTTTACAATCAAGGCCCTTAAATTCCTCAAGTATCATACAAGTAACGATAATTTGTGACTCTCGTTGGCGCGTTCTACGGCGAACGCGTCACTCCGCGAAGCGGACGAACGTCTATCTTTACTGCGCGTGACAGTAAATCCACCTCAATATATTTTTAATCGTATGCTCTCGGCACTTTAATTAGCATAGGTTACTTTTAAATGGACTTTCCACTCGCACACTGAACCGCGCGCAAGTGTTTATAGCCGATATTCATCAAGTGTGTGGTAGAACTATGAGCTGGCTTGTGCTTCTTTTCATCGGTTTTTATGTGTTTTCTTTTGTGTTTATTTTCCTGTAATATCTATTTGTTTATCTCTCATCTCTGTGAATGCTGTGGAAAGCATAAATCTGAAGGAAGGGCGGAGGCCAATACTCCTGATGTCGACAAGTGATGATTGCGACGAAAATATAACAAGCAAATGTCACACACTTGCGAATGTAACGCCTATCGTAATAGCAGAAGAAAGATTATCATCTACTAAAAATAAGCCTGCTATCGCGAATGGGATTTGTTGCGTGATGAAAAATGTAACAAGTTTTGAGTCATCATATTTCATCAAGAAATCATTTAAAGGAGGCTTTTTTTAGGAGAGTGGAAATATATTTCCAGTAGAGTACTCATCAATTTGATAAATTCAATACCACGACAGTTTCAAGCCATAATAAAATCAATAGAAAATTTTTTAGTAACAAGAGAAGGTGGCAATCGGTTAGACCATGATTTTGATATAAATTTGCAGGTTTATAAAACAACGCAAAATATTAGACTCGTATCCTTTTTAGATGTGGCAGCTCACGTTTAAAAGATGAAACCACTCTCTAAAGTTCAAGCCCTAAGAGATTATTTCAGAATCATTTAAACAGAGACAAAAATTTGTTAATACAAATTTCATGATTTCCAGCGTATTGAAAGAAACCGCTCCTATTAATAACAAATTTTCAAAATTGTTTGAAGAAATTACATTAATCATGTTCATTTGAAAAATGATGGCAGCAATGACAAAAAAAAATTGCATTTTTTGTTGAGAATTGTGGACCTTGATAGCCGAAATAATGTTATAGGAACACTAAATTTACACTTGGAATTAATATTAGAATAGTTATATATTTGTGTTATGGACGATTTCTAAGATAGTCATCGATACACGCTTGCACGCGTCTCAGCACTTTTTTCTATACCTGACTGTTATCCGACTGAACAGTTTACATTCATCTGTTTTCGAGACGCCGCGCACGCACATACCACCGCACACTGACGCCCACATACAAGTATTTCTACTACGCATTTAACCCAGTCTAGCACACAAAATTATACATATTTCAATATTTTTATTATCAAATCCTTCAAATTATAGCATGCAGTCTTTCGCGAACCCGAATCTTGATATTTGCTGATTAAGGATGTTTCGCTGAGTGCCATAGCTATTTGGAATGTTTGAACTCGACAAATTTCTTAAAATTATAAGTTTTGTTTTATATCCGTCGATGATCGATTAAAAATATTTTATGTAAACATTTAGCGAATATGAATGAGTAAAGGCGATAATTGATCTGTTATTCTTTAGGAACATGTGGCCGATGTAATCTTTGATATGGATTAAAATGCCGTAATATTAAGTTCTGAATGGCCAAGTTCTTCACTTAGTCGCTGAAAATATATTGTGAACAAAGCCAATTTAAGAATTATTAAAACAAACATTTTTTTCTCAAAGAGAGAGTAATTTGCGACCCATGGTTCTTTTGAGACTTCTTTCCTCGTTGAGGAAAATCGGTCGGACTATCCCTGTGCTTGGCTTCATCTCCTTACACAATCGAAAATATGTCAGCTTGAGCAACACAGTGCAGAACGATTCCAAATGAACGATACATGGTTAGTATCTTACAAGTCGTAGAGAAGAAGATTATGGGATTCGCAGACGTAAATCATCCTGTGAGACGTTTTTTAAGAAAAATCATAGATTCAACATCAGATCTGCATGCTCATTAAAATCCGTAACGTCGTATCGTAAACTGCTCCAAGGTGCTTTCGAATGGAGAGAATTAGTACTTCCACTGGACTTTCGCCTTCATAAATAATAAACAAATATACATGTAAACAATTTTTTTGCAAGTTCACACATCGTAGGAAAATCACACGCGCACTGCGGTGGCCGAACTGTTCCCAGATAAATCGTAACAAAAATAGCAATAGTCACAGAAAAACCACGTACGCATTACAAATTTATGAGCTGTTAATAAATGGAGAAATACGCTGTCTTCTATGAATCACACACAATTTCTGTACAAATCATTGATCACTTATATTGCGAGATTCACATATAAAATAAAACCTACCATGAAATAAATCTACACATGAAATAAAACCCTATATCCTATGTATATCTAACTTAAATAGAAACTTACCTACTACTGATTATGTGAAATAATATTTTATCCAGCATGAATGTCACATCTAGTTTCTATTTCGTTGATTGTATCATATATTTTAACGCCGACTGGTCAGAGAACACCAAGATTTGTGAGCAAACAACTTGAGAACCAAAGTCAACCTTTAGAACCAAGGAAGGGTTCTTAGAAAAGTTTTACTTTAGAATTATTTTATTTTAAAATATATTTATTTTCTATCATCATTGTTTATTTCTCAGTAGACTTTTCAACGGTAAATTATTATTGTTAGTTATTGTTAACGAATAACTATCTCGTAACATTTGTTTGTTGGAGAATGAAAGAGGTATTTTGTCATTATAATGTTGACATTATATAGGAAAAATGTTCATATTCAGTAAGCAGATGAATTGCTTACAGCTCTGAAATCATGTGCGTATAAATACCTGCTTTCTTATTAAAATTTTATAGAAAAAATAAACAATGTCATAAATAGATTTATTTAGAAAGGAGACGAATGAAAAGACAAAATGAAAAGGATGATAAATCCCTTCCTAATAAAATTCTATTCATATTGTCTTTGGTTCAAAGATAAAAAAGTAACGTTCAAGTAATCAGTATACAAAACATAATATTATCCATAACGACATTATTATACCGGATATTTTGGTGATCTGATGTATCCAGAACAACCTGAAATAACCAACAATATATGTATTTATTTTAGTTCCTATTTTTTTATTCGAAGATACTTTTATACGTACCTTGCTAATCGTTGTCGGGCTGTTGACCGAAACTCTTGTTTTAGAATAAATTTCTTAATTCTCATCAGGTCAACTTCAACATACTTCTCCCAATTCATATCCCATAAGTCTAGCTGTTGTTCAACATTTTCAGCTTCCTGGCCAAGTCGGAACAGTTATCCCTTTGGAAAGTCCATTCGTGTGTGGTGAAAGCTGCTACCGATGTGAATAGCTTAATGCCATTTTTAGTAAGTTTCATCATTCTAAAATATCATTTTTAATTATTACTATAGATGAAATCAGAGATTATCCCAGAACGATTGTCCTTGTTGTTTGACAATCGATGGAATACTCACATTGGTTTACTATCTCGCAGTCTTAAAAAGATATCTATGACGACCGCAGGCAAAACACGCGGAATTACACACAGAACGCAGTAAATATACCTATTAACTACAACTGAACAACCTGGGTACCATAGTGTATCGTTCAGTGGCATTTCTATGCTACATTTTACTATAGCATCTATCATCGGACCCCACCCTGTCAATTGAAATAATTACATTATTATTAATTACTAGAATTATACTTAAAGCAAAGTTTATTATCATACGAGCATCTCGGGAAATATTACGGAATTGAAATAAATATTATATTGTATCGCTATCTTTCTAAACTAATGACATATTGAGATCTTCCATGTTTGTTTGCTCTCCTGTTATCCACGTTACTTAACTAATCTGAATCTTCCGAGATACAATAACAATAAAATTACATTAGTTGAAAAGAATTCGTTATAAATATTACTCAAAAGGGCATGCGTTACTCGTGCAGTTGTATACTTTAACTTCATTATCACGATGTAGCGTGACATGCCATGCAGTACATATTATCACGTCGACTATGAAATCGACAGGCACTATATCCACTCTTGCATCTCTCCTACACCACATCGTTGTTACACATCCTCTGCCGATTAGCAGAAAGGTACCTGGTAACATTAAATTAGTTTAGAAATTACTTGTGATTTTTGATTACCAGAAATGTAGCGCTAAATAGATTGGTACTATAATAACAATGATCTAGTGGAGAGTCTCCCATTTATCTTTACACAAACAAATCGATTAACTCCACTTTTAGGAAATGTAAGGAGTGTTACGACCGTTCGCGGAGAGACGCGATTGTGAGGAAAACGCGTCAGCGAGAGGCGTAAATTCTCGCTACGATTCTGTTAATCGACGCCGCGAAATAGTCGTTCCCCTGTTTCGATTAAGATAACAGAGGTGGTTCAATGAATGTAACACTGTATTAACAGGTCAACATATGATAGTATATTTGATAATAATATGATGAACACCCCACAAATTGTTTAACAATGAATATGATAAATATATTACTGAAAGTTGACTCGACTTTACGATATCTCTCAATGAATTCGTTAGACTATGCGATTTTGACTTTTCTCCTCAGACCTCTCGATGTGTAACGTTTGGCTCGTCAGAAGAAACTGATTGCCCTGCGAACATTTCTTTGTCTTCTTTGGAAGACGACCCCCACTATGCTCGGCTCACGCCACCGTTCGCGCCTATGATCACGTATACCGCCTTCTTGTGTGGAAAACGTAACGGACAAAAATCGACGTTTCTAGATCGCGCTGCTTGGCGACAACTATGCGCTCGTCGATACATTGTATATGTTCCGTCGGGCAGATAATACGATCTCCCTGCAACACTGCAGAGCCACGAGCGAAGGTTAGAAATACAGCCTGTGGTAAGCCTCGTGGCGTAACAGGAGTATTTAACAATTACTATTGGGAAAGGTCTATGAAAATACTTGTTAATGCAAAAATATTCGCTATCCAACCAGGACATGGTTCTTCCGAAGAGGCACCAATTATGCTTGGCCGCACTATCGCTACTGGCAGATCTTTGCACTTGCTTGCTACAATCTGCTCTATTAAATTCTTACTGAATGTGTATGTGTTTGGATAAGTTTTTAAAATCTTTTTTTCTATTTCGTTGATGGACGTTTTGTCGAATTTGTCACACATATCGATCACCTCTGAAGATTTCAAGCTCGTGCTGCAAAGTCAATAATAAGTAAACATATTCTTCATTATATGATTATAAATATAATATTTCTAAACCACGAAACAATATCCGCGTATAACTTATCCTTACGTATAAACTTTTTCCTCGATCTCATGTAGATTCGCAATACTATAAGCGGTGCTAACCTGGACGAAGCTAATCGGATGCATCAGTTCGTTCCAAAGTTCGATAACACGAGCAATACCATTCGTATTCACATTAATAGCCACGTATAACGGTTCGTTGAATCTCACAGTGACCGCGACGTGAAACGCTATGTTTACTTTCTCTAACAACAGATTTCTATGTTCTTGCGAAAGACCCAAATCCGGCAGGCTCACGTCACCTTTCACGGGGTGAACTTTGCTCAAAACTGAGGGACGTTTCGCTTTGCTGTTATCGTAAATCTGAAAACAAAGAAACACCAGTTCAATTGCAGAAAAGAAATTTAATCAATTTGGCTCCTGACAGCCTTATTATATATATTTACGAACGGGATCATCTATGAGCTTCCTAAATCGTTGTTCTATCGTTTCGTCAGTTTTTGGACGAATTAGTATAAAAATGGCAGCGATGCGTGGACACCGACGCATCAGTTTTTCCAGTAGACCTATTCCTATGAATCCGGTTACTCCAGTCACAAGATCCCATTACCCGCGTAAAATTCCTCGAGCGATTTAGTCTTAGTCAATCCTTCATTGTTCCTATTTTCATTCGTTTCTTCATTGATTGCATCCATGTTTCAGCGTCTTCACACTTTCAGTTCTAATATTTGCCATAGATTGGAATTTCCAACAAATAGTAAGTGGAAACAATTTTGAAATAATATACCATATTGGTTATAGTTCAGATCTTTTTATATATTACCTTCTAAAGAAATCTACGCAATTCAACAATTATTGTTTCGCTTTGCATGAATCGAATAATTGCGTTAAGTCAATGATGCTTCCAGTGTAATGTACAAATATTTTTCTGCGTGGTGAACTCATTCATGAAAAAAAGGGAAACGTTAAAAGAGATATGCGATGCAGTAAATAGAATTTCTCATATGGTTGTTATTCTCATTCTCATATTACTGCACATTACTCCATAAAACGATATCTTAATTAACATTTCGAGTCTAAGTTTGAATAATCTTTATGTAGTTTCATTTGACATCGTCATTTCTTATTTCATGTATATGTATGTGAATATTGTAATATGCAGTGATCAGTAATTTGTATGGAAAATGTGCGTGGTTCATGCGAGACAGTGTTAGCCCACATCTAGTAGCTCCTCGTGAATACTTAATACGTATGTGATTTTGATGTCTCCACCCGTGTAGACCTCCATCTCGATTTTTTTGAGCATCCATTATCCGATTATCCTGATACCGGAACATTCTATTATCCGAGCATAATATTGTATTTGCTAATAGCGAATGCCTCTTCTGTTTGAAATATGTAGTGTATACATATTTTATTAGCGTTCATATATGTCGGGTTTACATTAGAATTAAGGTTAGGGGCGTGAAACGAATCTTCATTTGGATTACACGTTGTCGTTATGCAATACAGAAGACATTCACTAGTGCAAATACGATTACCATAGAATTGGACAAGTGACCGTGGTAATTAGATACTCGAGGAACTAATGACAATGATCCTAGGTTCAATAACGAATCCGCGGTCAACGGGATGATAGATGTACGTGCTCACAAAATCTAAGTCGAACGCGTAATATTCACTGGTCGTAAGGCGTTACTCTCTTCGTTGATGAGATCGCAAGATGAAAAATGAATTTCTGTCCCGATGATGCCACAGAGGAAAACTATGATGGGGTGTGTCTAAGGACACGAGATCATCGGATTCGTCGAGGATAGCCTTCAGTTCAGAAAGTAATTGACGTTGCTGCTAATTGGTCAATCTCCATATCGGTGGTTAGAAAAAGATGCTAGCCGCCCTCGAGGGAAAGTTGCTAGTTACTCGAGGAATAGGGTCTGCGTGTGGCGAGCCACGGGACAGAAATCGTTGGAAAGTTTACTGTCGCGTCTTTTAAGAAGAGCTATAGAATTACTCCATATCTTTGTCAGACAAAGCGTTCATCCCGTGACCGCGGCTACGTTCGGCGACTGGCCACAAATCTCGAACAAATACAATCGGATCGAATGACGACAATTGTTTAATTAGGCCTATAATAGAATCTAGATTACGGTGTTAAGGGGTTTTCCCGAAGTTTCAAAGGAAAGGCTCCGATGTCCTATCATCTCCGACATATATATTCCATTCTTTTCTACAGCTTAGGCAAAAGATTGATGAACTGTTTCTAATCGGATAACGATTTGCGTTAAAACTTTAAAAATTTGATCTTTTAATTTTTTTACAATTTGGTGTTTAACGCCCAAAGTTCGGAACTACGTGAAGAAATTTAACAGTAAGAAGTTATAAACAAGAACTGAACATTATATGTTGAAACTATGCGCCCGAATGAATGATCCTATTGATGTCGATTGCGTGTAATTAGGACAACGGTCACGTAAACGGTTCTTGACACTCATACACCGGAAGCATAGAAGAAGCGATGGTCCGAAAGTTTAGTCGTGATAAAGCAACATGGAAAACAAGAAGGTCGTTCTCATTTTACGTATGCGTGACATGCTGTGAATGTCTCAAACAAAGACACGGGTACTTCATTCGTTTCCACTTGCCTCGTAAGAAAGAGGGCAAAACTGTAAAACCGTTCCATGTTCTCTGATCTCGATGATTTCTGAAGCTCAACATTTCAAACAATTTTTTTCTTTATACGTAAACCGTAGATCGGTCATGATTTCCGAGAAATTCGTAGAAAGCTGTCGGTACAACTACTGTGTACTTTCGCTAATAATTGTGCTTCTATGGCAGCGCACGCGTCAGGCATTGGCTGCCAGCTGTCAAATCTATCACTTACTCTCTTTGTCTTGAGGAACGAGGCTGGGACGAGTTTGGGTAAAGCTACATGCACAATTGCATATGAGATACTCTAAGAAATGTCTGTTATTATAATTTAGTCAGAAGCGAATGTCGTCAATGTATTGGATTTGGGTTTGGGTTAGTTATTTCAATCCAGCCAGCGCGAGACGGTCTGCAGCGCTAGCGTGAAGTAATAACAAATTAGTTATAAAAATGGTAGATGAATGAATAGTTGATATTATTTTACGAAAAATTAATTGATATTTTATTACGCAAGCGTCGATATCCGTCGCGAGATGGCAAAAACTAACAAAGCCAATCTCAGTGCGCTGATCATATTCACTTTTAACCTTTAGAGTGCTATGGACGCATATATGCGTCTGGCAAAAGCTATCGGTGTGGACTAAGGACACATGTATGCGTTTTCTGTAAGTGTCCGGCATGGACTAAGGACACATATATGCGTTTGTCAATTTTTCCGAACACCTACGCAGAAGTAATACTATTACGTTTGTGTCAGATAACTATAAATGCATTCCTTATATATTATAATGCATATATTTTATATCAAAAATCTACTACTTCGAAACAAAAATTTAGTGAATTTCATTTAGCGTTGATAAGAGACATTTTACGAAAATATTTCCAACGTACAAGCATGTTAGGAGGAGGAAAGAGAAGGTCTGAGGATTTACCATTTCGTTTAATCGATAGGCATTTTCCATCAAAATGCCCTAATCGTGCCGGCACAACACAATTATCAGGAAGAAAAAGTGTTGTTTGTGTGAAAAATAAGAGAAGGAGCGACACGCGATACGAATGCAGAAAATGCGATGTCGGATTATTATCGATAATTGTCTTGAAATTTTTCACACATAACGGAATTATTAACTTGCGTTATATTTACTAAATTTAGTTTTCTAGTTTATTACCCAAATTCTAGTTTATTGTAAATTTCAATGTTTATAATAAATGATTAATACTAAAAAATAACGCTCTTGAATCATTTAATCTCGTGCAAAAGAATTACTATAATTTATTACGATTTGCGCTTTGAATAGTCAATCAACAGAGTTCAGTTTAGCGAAAAAGTACCCCGTAAGTACAGCGATGGTCAGCGCTGGCTGCGCGCCGTCCGTACGGACCGCATAGGCCGCGAGTATTCAGCACTCTAAGGGTTAATCGAATTACGAGCAAATATCTCTCACAGTCTCGCATATGCAGTTGTGCATGGTGCTCTACACAAGCTCGTCCAACTCTCGCTTATACATCCTATAAACAAAAGATAAAAGTTAGTTTTCGGTTGTGTCATTATAGAATTCAGTGTATTTTGGAGATAGTTCGAAAACTATCGCCGGCCGACAGTTATATGTATAGGAAAAGGTTGTTGAAAATGACGTTCCAGACAATATGTTCAAAAATCATCAAAATCGTAGAGAACGGATCTATAGTTTCAGCAGAGCAAAATTTTTTTCTGGAGTATTGATACAATTTTTCTCATATTACAAGACAAGACACCATTTATAATTTCTCATTTAGATTCGCGATCAGAGAACCATTTCCACTTTGTATTGAGTTGTACAGGAGACTACAACATCATTTTTTAAGAGAATGGTCGAGTTGTAGTTGATAGTTCTTGTTGCAAAGTTGGTCTCTGTGATGAGGAGAATACGATGTAATTAGAAATATTTGACCTTTTGATCTTGAAATTCAAGGTCAAAGTCAATTTTTCGGCAACATTTTTGCACCAATCTCGATCAAACAGAGGGTGTGGAATCACGTTATGGTAGGGCAGAGACTTACTTTCTTTTACTTTATACTTCTTAGCACTCATTAGTAAATCTTATAGATAATATAAGCTTATAAGTTGTGCAAAAATTTTTTATTCTTCACCAAGATGGTAAAATAAGACATTAATATGGTTTAATACTTCAGTACAAAACAAGGTATAATTACATTCATGATAAATGCCTATTTGAATAATTTAGAGAGTACATTTCTTTACTGAAGTTCACCGAAGTTATTTCCGCGTAATAAATTTAGCAAATGCAATATTGACGAGCAACTGATTAAACTCTAACATCATCTCCTGCATAAATTGTCTCTAAACGAGTACATTAACATATAAATTGTTTCCAAATAATTACTGTATAGCAATATTGCCAACAATACAATCAGCTTTTAACGTTTCAATTGGAAGAATTTGAAACTTTATATTCTATAAAGAATTATTAATTGTGATGAATAGTTTCGAAGAAATTCAGTGGACGATTAACATAAAATATGCGGAAAGGCGGGGAGCAAATTTTGGCTTCGGGTGCTTACTAATTATATAATGTATAATAAGTTATATGTTATATAATAGCACACTGACATTGACAGACGATAATAATCAACCGTTTAAGCTATAGTATATAGTTAAGTTATAGCGTCGTCTTTGTGTAGCGGATGGTGGAATGGCGATACCGGATGTTACTCGCTACAGGCTGTCTCACGTAAAATTGGTTATTGTTTCTTCGGTCGCCTAAGATATAGCAATACTCTACTTCCATATTTCATGGATTCAGACTTACCTTTTCTTTTAACTGAATTATAACAGACATTTTTTGCAGCATCGCATATATAGCTGTGTGGGGGGGGGGGGCTTTGATCTGGCTCATATATTAGGTTGTCCGAATAGTTTCTATCATTTTATAAGGAAATAATAGACGCACAATGGTTTTTGTTTTATATTAGTTCATTGAATTATGCACGAATATATTAATAGAAATATAACGAAATGGATCATACCTAATTCAATAAAATAATACAAAACAGAAATTGTTGTTCATCTATTATTGCCTTATGGAACGAAAGAAACTTTTCGGACAACCTAATAAAAGGTGTTCAGCAACAGATATAAAAGATTGACGGAGTGATACTTGAAATCATAATAAGACGAAAATCAATAATTAAAAATGGCATTTTCAGCTTCACTTTTTAATTATCAACTATTAAAAATCGGTCGAAATATTCTTGACCACGAGCAAATTTCCTTACACGAACAAAGTAAGTCAACTAGAGCGCACCTCGAACATGAAAGAGAACGATACATGAGCAGCAGCTAACCTCGTTCACGTTGCTGAGAAGAAGACTACGGCATTCGGAGGCGTAGAACATCGTGTGCGATGTTTGTTAAGGAAAATCATTGATTCAACATTAAATCTGCTTACTGGTTAAAATCCCCAACGACATACTGAAAATCGAGTAGAAAGCATTAATATTTTCTCTAATCATTTGCCTTCATATATAATTAATCAATAAAAACATATATTAACGATATTTATACAAAGTTCGCACACGTACCGCGACTGTCCAGGCTGCACACAGAAAAATCCCGATGAAAATTGTATTTTTTATTATTGTTTAGTTCGCGTCTTTCGGCTTTGGACGAACTTTCAGTTTTACATCTCTTACATCTAATTCTCTTCTTATATGTCTACCTCCTCTCTTTTCCACTCTATTCTATTGCACTACATTGCTTATTCTACCTCTAAGAACTAAGCCTTAGGAACTATAAATTATCAACTGATGACTAAAAACTATTACAACTTTGGTCTTTAGCCTCCTTTCTGTGCCCCCTTCTTGTCGTTTGCCCTTCTCTTCTCTATTATTGCTTTCAGTTCTGCTAAACCTTCTCCAGTCTCGTTTAGCGTTTTTCCTATGTCTTTTGGTCCTCCCGTTATTTCACATTCTTCTATTACATGTCTTAGATCTTCTTCTTTCCTTTTACATAGTTTGCATCTTTTCCCCCTCTTCTTTCCAGTATTCCCTTGCTTTGGTCTCATTTCCGCATCTGAATCCCGCCAGTATTCTTCTGTCCTTTCACTTCATCCTCCCTTCTAAGTACTTTGGTAAATTCTCTTTGGCTATGTGATGAAAATTGTAATCGTATTATATTACAGTAAATGTTAAATATAACTGTAATATCAAAAAAGGGGGAGGGCATACGCTTGGACCATCATATATTTAAGATTACCCTCTACAAGACCGTAATGAAACCTGTCTGGACCTACGGAATCCAACTATGGGGAATAGCAAGTAACTCCAACATCGAAATACTTCAACGTTTCCAATCGAAAACGCTAAGATCCTTAATAAATGCACCGTGGTATGTTACCAACGAAAAAATACATCGCGACCTCAAGATACCCACAGACAAAGAGGAAATAGCAAAATATAGCGACAGATATAGCAAAAGAGTCAAGAAACACCGAAATCCCCTAATCACTGGACTACTTGATACATCGGATCCGCAGGATGAAGAGACACTACCCGCTAGACCTAAACGCTAGATTCAATTAGTTATCTAAATTAATTAATATTTACTTATTCATAATACTTACTTATAAATTATACTTATCTATAATAAGTATTAACTCATTATAAATATTTAGCCATATCACTGCGCCACGCCAAAAAAAATTACTGAAAATTCTCAATACAAGAATTGATTGTAAATTTTAATAAATAATAAAAAAGAATATATATATATTTAAGTTCGAGTTTCTTGGGATAGTATAATGCAGTACCGCAGACAGATCGTCGTATAGGCCCGGCGAAATGCATACAATGTAGCGACCAGCGTATAGTTTCAGAAACGTCGATTCGCCTTCGGTCCGTTTTTCACATACACAAGGAAGGTGCATACGCGATCATAGGCCCGAACGGTGGCGTGACTCGAGCGTAGTGGGTGTCGTCTCCGAGAGAAGACAAAGAAGATCGAAGGGCCAGCAGTACCACTTTGAGGAGTCGGAGAGTGTAAATCACGAAGTGAGAGTGTTGCCAGCGTCGTCGTGAGAGTGTGATCCGCGTGAAAGAGAGAGAGCGTTGAATCCGTTGTGACGAGAGTTACAAATTAACTATTGCGTTGTCTAGACTATAATACGTTATTGTAATTAATTAACATCTGTACAATCCATTCATCGTAAATAAATCATCATTATAATATTATATTTACGATACTACATAACTTTGTTTTCTTCCAAACAAAGTACTCAATAAGGACTGTTACATCGGGCGACCCTCTACCTAGACCAAGCCATACACCGCGGGCCAGACGGAAACCAGATGTCCGCTCATCCTTGCTGTGTACCCTCAATAGTCTTAAGAACCAATCATAAATCTCAGTAATTTGCTAGCTAAGGTCCTTCAGACCCAACAAATATCATTTTTCCAAATTCTTTTCTAAAGACTATTGCCTACTACGGCTTGACACGGGAAAGTTAGTTTTTCTCACGTACGATGCTTCCAACTAGCAACTTTCTACCGAGGGCGGCTAAGACCCTTCCTAGTCCACCAACCTTCGTTTATCCAATGAGAAGCAATGTATACTGCCCTCACTTTCCTGACCAAAAATGTCATGAACAAATCCGATGGTCCCGTGCGCTAGACACACCCATCACTAGCTTTCCTACGACACAGCATCGTCACTGTACCTTACTCTTCCTACGACATCAGGAGAGTCAAATCAACGACTTCTCCTGCGACATCAGGAGGGTCAAGTCAACTACTTCTTTTACACCGCTAGAAAAGTCAACTACTAAAGTTCAAGAAAAAAACGCCTAACGTTTAAGTCTAAGCATAGCACTAGATCTAAGTCGGTTCTCGGTATTGTCGAACATTCACATCCTCTATTAAGTATCTTATAGTGCTACGTCCACTAATATACGAAATTCAATTATAAGAGCCTTGCTCTAGTGCGCATATCTATCTTATCTTCGTGCGACAAGTTGTTAACTATTTATAACTCCTCAACAGTGTATTTTAAGTGTTGGAAATATATAATTTATAATTCTATGAATCACAGTGTTATACAAACTGAATTGCCCCTATTATCTTAATGGAAATCAGGGGATCGATCAACTCGTGGTGTTAATTATCATAATCGTAACGGGAATTTACGGCTCCCGTTGACGTCTCCCCTCGCGATTGCGTCTCTCCGCGATTGGTCGAAAATACAGTAGTGTTAATATAACCGTAATAGCTAGCGTTAACTAGCGTATCAATAGAATTGATAAATAAAATTTCAATTTGAGCTTAGCCGCTATGTACAGGAGAAGTAGCACGGAGAGGATTAATGTTATCTTGGAATATATAAACATTCTCAATATCTTCTTGATTGTTAACAACAATAGCTAATAAATAATTTTATTCGAGTATTAAATGTGTGTGTTTAGCTTCTCACCTTGCTTATATGTGTTGTCGATTGTACTCTTGGACCATCGTACGAAGGTAGTGTAGTTGTCAGATGATTGCCTATATTAATTGTTGATGATTGGTTTTATTTTAAGTGCTTGGTTTTAGTTCTTGAAGTTACTCAAAGACTATAGTAAGACAATTCACAGCTTCGCAAAGACTACTCTTCTTCTGAACTTCATATTAACTCTCGACCAATTCTGTGCTCAACTTAACTGACTCTTACTGACTGAATGACTGAACCCTTAATAAATTTTTAACTGACTGACTCTTACTGAACTCTATAACTGAACTGAATAACTAGAACATTGGCAAAGATTTCAACTAACTGCACTGCGGACTTCAATTGAACTGAATAACTGAACTAAGTGATGTCTAGACAACTGAAGTCTTGACAAATTTTTAACTCACTGACTACTGTCTCTAAGTGGGTACACTTATTTATACTAAAACTATAACGGGATAATTGTCACGTGATTATTCAATGACAGCGCAGAGTTTTGGTACGTGATTACTTCTGCGGGCGCTGTATACTTTGGTTCTACCGATATCCTTCCAGAAATATTAGGATTGCAGCTGATATGGTTTTCGTGGAAGTATTATTCAAGTTTCCCTTTTTTTTCACTAGTCCTCGTTGCTGCATTCTTTTTGCAGTATTAGTTTCTGCTGATGCTAGGTTGTACTCTGTTAAACACGTGGTTACCGTGCTGATACCGATACTTAATCCTTCGGCGCGTGCTAGTTTTTTGTCGTTGTTGATGCTTTGTGAGAAGGTCATAGCATGGGATCTTCCATTATCTGCTTATTGTACAGTGTATTGTGGAGGGGAAAGCGCGTGCAAGGCGGTACCAGTCAGTGGACGTTTCACTGTTCCTTCTTTTTATTTCCATATTCTTATATTCTAAATTTGTTCAATAATAATGTCGCGTCTTGGTTTATTGATTTATTGCGATATTTAAGTATTTGGACGTGCCGTATCTCTTATTCCATTTAAGATTTCTGTTTTCAATTCAATATGCCTAGAGTTGTGGCTCGTGTAAATCGCGAGTTACGGCGTAATACGTTACGGCTCGTATGGAGCGCGAGACCTCAACGAACGAAATCGAACAAATCGTGAGCGCCAGCTTACCTCATAGAAGTCGTAGAAAAGGAGATTGTGTTGTTTTCTAAGAAAAATCATAGATCATAGATTAAACCTGTTTACTTATTGAAATCTATAACGCCGTATCGCAAATATGACTCCTTTTGCTTCCATAAATAAGTAATTCAAAGAAGCGAGGAAAGAGGCAGAAATAGAGATAAGGATACGAACATTGGAAATTAAAAAGAACCAGAGGAGGATTTGGTGGAAAGATTAAAACAGATAGAGCAGAGAGAAGAGATAGAAGAAATAACATAATGCTGAAAAGAAATGATATGGCAATAGGCCGAAGGGAATGGTAAAAATAGCAATAAAACAAACCATGCAGGTGGAAACCGAAGACGTCGCGTTCTAAATATGAAGGGAAAGCAGAAGCAGTATGATAATAATACGATTAAGGAAATGGCAACAAAGGAAAGAAATGATGCTGAAGAAGAATAGGATGAAAAGGCAAGGAAGGAATTTACTTTAATAGAAAGTTATCAAATATTTCGAAAGATTGAGGCAAATCATAATCATAGAGGTATGCAAAATAAAAACACAGAATAAAATCTGAAGAATACTAACAGTGTAGAGTAGAGTAGAGAAGATGGAGAAAATAATCGGCTAACGTAAAGGAAAAATGGGTGTTGATTGGCGAGGATTGCAACGCAAGGCCAAGAAAGGGAGGTTCGTTACGAAGCGAGGAAAGAGGAAGAAGAAACGAGGAAGCCAAAGTATAAAATAAATGGTACAGAAGGAACGAAATTGTTCGAATGAGAAATTCTGTATGGGAATATGGAAGGAAGCGATGTAAGGAATTCCAATTTCATTGACAAGAAGGATCGTTGAGTAACCGATTACGCAATAATACAGCCAATGACAAAACACCAAGTTAGAAGTGCCAGAACTAAAGATATAATAGAATCAGACCACTTATCGATGAGGGTGGAGAAATGTGGAACAACTAGCTCGAATATTCAAAGTGAAGAGCAGTGGAAATGTTACGACCGTTCGCGGAGAGACGCGGTCGCGAGGAAAACACGTCAGCGAGAGGCGTAAATTCTCGCTACGATTCTGATAATCGGCGCNACTGCATTAACAGGTTAATATAGCTTGTATATTTAACGATAATGAATGCAATAATATAAACGTTACAAATTATTTAGCGATGAATACAGTTAATATATTACAGCCGATCCACCCGACTTTACCATATCTCTCAATGTATAACGTTTGACTCGTCAGAAGGGACTGATTGCCCTTCGACCATTTCTTTGTCTTCTCTGGGCAGTGGGACAAGCCTTCTGACGCCCCAATCGAAGATGCTCCAAATTGTAGCTGTCCGGATGATCCTATCGGCGCCTGGGTGGAGTTTGATAACTCGGCCCAGAGGCCACTGCATTGAGGACATGTTCTCTCAAAGGATGACGATTGTGCCTTCCTGGATGCTGTGTCCACCCTTGCTCCATTTGCTACGGTTGATCAGCTCGTTCAAATACTCTTTATGCCAGCGGTTCCAAAATTGCTGTTTGAGTTGCTGGATATGCTACCATCTAGAGAGCCGGCTGGATGGAGTGTCTCTGAAATCTCGCTCACGCAAACTCATTAATGAATCGCCAATGAGAAAATGTCCGGGAGTAAAGACTAGGAGATCGTTTGGGTTGGTGTCAGTCGTTCGCTTCGACCTATTGTTGACGAGAAGGAATCATAAAATGAATGCCCTCTTATACACATCTGATAGACTTTCTTACAACACGGCGAACGGCGATCAAATCAATTCCACTTCAAAGGAGACAAAAGGGACGTTCTATCAACGTCCCTGTCAACAACAACCAGCGCCACGAGGACACGCATTTATCACATCCCAGGCGGCGTCAACCTGTCCCACTTACCAAGAATCACATTCTATCAGTATGTGTGACATCTTCAAAACCAAATCCCTTCGCGAGTGCCTTCGAGAAGTCAAAGAAGCATCCTTATGCATCAACTGCCTCCGGAAGGGACATACAGCTCGAGATTGCCTCACCGGGTCATGTGGGGCGTATGGAGAGCGACATCATACGATGTTGCATAGGGCAAAACACCACTCAGGGTCTCGTTCCAGCACGCCCAGTCCAAAATCCTCTCCATCAAACAGTCGATCCACAACACGTTCCTTGCCACGCTATTCATCACCCACTCGCCACAGAACGAGTTCTGCCCGAGCAGCCCAGCTAAGCGGACGGGAAAAACAGTGCTTCAGAATAATGCGGCAAGTGGGGAAGAGGAAGCCAAGAACGGCTACACCAATAGCCAAATGGTGGAAACCCGTGTCTTCTATAAAGAAGAGCAAACATAACATGAAACAAATAACACCGATAAAAATAATAACTAAAGACGAACAATACTACATAAATAAAACAACAAACACATCAAAAACGAGTCAAAAAAACAAACCAAGAACAGGACTGCTCAGCTACAATAGAAGTTAATATGGAAACCAACGGAAGAACTAGACGATGACCCAACAAGCAAAACCACAACTCAACCAATACACACTACAAAACCACCACCAATATTTGTTGAGGCGCAAATAATAGATCCGCTTATAGAAGAACTAAACAATACAGTAGGAAAGGATAATTACATAATAAAACAAACAAAATTAGGACAGATAAAAATCCAAGCAAACACCCCAGAAAGTTGTAGGAAAGTGATAAAAGAATTAAGGGGAAAAAATGCTATATACCACACGTACCAGCTCAAAACGGAAAGGAGCTACAAAATAGTTATAAGAGGACTACATCCAAAAATTAACACACAAAAATTAAATGACGAACTAGCAAAAATTGGCCATCAAACAAGAACAATAAGCAATATGACAAGGTACGATACGAAGCAATCATTATCACTATTCTTAATACAGCTAGATCCCAGAACCAACAACAAAGAAATTTATGAAATCAAAAAAATTCTAAACACAATAGTAACAGTGGAACCACCACGCTACAAAAAAGATATTCCACAATGCATGCGGTGCCAACAACACGGTGATACAAAAAACTATTGTAACAGAAGCCCGGCATGTGTTAAATGTGCAAAAAATCACTTAATACGTAGTCCGCTTTCCGTAGAAGTCGTTTTCACGCAATGTGAGCTGATTTATGCAGAGGTCCGATGATCCTTCAATCTTCAGTGATACGCGTACGCCGAAATCGTGATTTCGTTTACACTGAACCGAATGGATCCTGGCAGGATCGCCAAAATGTCGCGTAATGAATGACGGGGTAATATATAGATGAAAGGACATCGGAGCCTCCCCTTTAGAACTTCGGGATAATCCCTCAACACCGCAATTTAGATTCTATCATAGGCGTAATTAAACAATTGTCGTCTTTCGATCCGATTGTATTTGTTCGAGATTTGTGATAATGAGCTTGGGCTCGAGGCGATAGCCAGTCGCCGAACGTAGCCGCGGCCACGGGATGAACGCTTTGCCTAACAAAGGATGGAGGAATTCTATAGCTCTCCTTAAAAGAAACATTTGTAGCGGCACGCGACAGTAAACATTCCAACGATTTCTGTCCCGTGGCTCGCCACACGCAGATCCTATTCTTCGGGTATGATGGTTACCAGATGCCGACGCGTCTCCACAGTACGTGATCAGCTAGCCCGAGGGCCGTTAGAAACACTAAGATCTAGTTACCTAAAGTTCTTAAAACAGACAAACAGTCTGTGTCTCAACTACGGGAAGATAGGGGAGATCTATTTTTTTCAACGAACGACGTCTCCCACTAGCAACTTTCCCTCGAGGGCGGCTAGCATCTTTTTCCAACTACCAATATGGAGATTGACCAATTAGCAGCAACGTCAATTTCCCTTACCTTCCGAACGAAGGCTTCCCTCGACGAATCCGATGATCTCGTGTTCTTAGACACACCCCATCGTAGTTTTCCTCTGTGGCATCGTCGGGACGGAAAGTCATTCTTTCTTGCAGTCCCATCGATGAATAGAGTAACACCTTACGATCAGTGAATATTACACGTCCGACTTAGATTTTGTAAGCATATTCATCTATCATCCCGTCGACCGCGGATACGTTATTGAACCTAGGATCATTGTCATTATTTTCTAATTACCTATCTAATTACCACGGTTACTTGTACAATTTTATAATAATCGTATTTGCACTAGTCAAAGTTTTCTCTATTGCATAACGACAATGCGTAATCCAAACGAAGATTCGTTTCACGCCCCTAACCCTAATTTTAATGTAAACCCGATATATATATATGTCGGAGATGAAAGGAAAGCCGAAGCCTTTCCTTGGAAATTTTGGGAACATCCTCTAGTACTCTAATCTAGATTTTATTATAGCTGTAATTGTTCAAGATTTGTGATAGCGAGATTGGGTTCGAGGTGACAATCGGTCGCCGAACGTCGCCACGGTCACGGGATGGACGTTTTGTCTAACGGAGGTCTGGAGTGGTTGTATAGGTTTTCCGAGAGATGTGGTTGTGGCGGCATGCGGCCTTGGGAGCGGGCCCAGCCATGTGCGATGTTGCCTCGGAGGTGCCGATACAATGGGATATACATTGTATTAATGACCAAACTCCAAGCAGAAACTGCCCAGCAACGGCGATTGGAACTTTCTCGATGCTTCCAACGAGTGTGTATCAAATTTCGGACAGAAACTGCCTAGCAACGGCGTCTGGAACCTTCTCGATGCTTCCAACGGCTATAGAAAACAAAAGGGCAATCGTACAGCGAGAAAAATCTCCACGAGGCTGGCATTCTTGCGGTTGCCTTGGAGAGTGACACATCGAGCATTTTGCGCCTAANGATTAGTTTACGCTTAGTAAAGAGTCATCCCGTTGACCGTGGATTCGTTTGAACCCAAAACATAGTTAATAGTGTTCATTAAACTTATTATTCATTAGACGTATTATCTGTTAGACTTATTATCCGTATAATTTATTATTCATTAACTTTATCATTCGTCGAACTTATCATTTATTAAACTTATTAATTGTTAAGCTTTGTGATAGTCTTATACATACGTGTAAGTGTAATCTCGGCTTTGTGAAACGATGGCTAGCCCACGTGAAGAGTTGTTACGAGATTCTAGCCTCAACCCGACATATATATATATATATAAAGGCGAATGAACAATAGCCCGTTCGTATACTTTATTCACAAGGCAAGGTTAGGCGCGGGTGGGAATCCGGCTACTGTCTATCCTCACCGCTATCGCATGACGAGGTGTTATATGCATATCCTGAGGTCGGCGGATTCCTGGCTTCTGGGCGGCGTTACAACAGACCTGCCGGTATCTACTACCGTGAAGTCGTATATTTGTTCGATGTTTGGTAAACAATATACAGTGGAAATAGTATCAGGTATCAGACGGTTCCTTGTTATTCCCTATTCTTTCATTAAGTCATTCCTTATTACCACTATCATATATATCAAAAATATCATCGGGTCATTAATTACTACAATAGTTTAAACGAAGATTTTGAATACTCAAACATTTTGTATTTTACATTATACACAGTAAAACTGGTTCATTATTGTGATTTTTCAATAATTTACAACCAGTCAATAGAGGTCATCGGAATATTCGCCTTTGCGAGATAGTTGCGCGAGGCATCGGTTAATTTTTGTCAAAAATTGAGTTTGGGGATGATATTTCACAAGTTATTGTTAAGATTTGCTTGGACTCTCGCGTTTACGAAAATTGAAAATACGCTCAACGGTGACAACGTTAACCATGCGAGATATTTCAGGCATTTTATATTTTAACTGGTAAGATCCCTTGTTTCTAATAAATAAACTGAAATATACGCAAATGAACTGAAGTGTACATACCTAATATTGAGTACATTTAAAAGAAACGATGAAATGGCAGTAGAGGGAGTATGTTATTACGCAATTATTTTATTAAATTTAAGCAAAATTCTCTACATGGTGATAAAATATATTTCTCTTGTTATATTAATCACATTCTTTATAATTATACTTTTTAATTATTTAGATGCTGCGTCAAAATATCTCCTCGAATAACAATATAAACATCGTTTCATAGACATTTGTGAGTTAAAAGGGCTTTATGTTCAGTATTTTTACAAAATTGTTGTTAGTTCATTATATTAATTTTCTTCACGTTTTTATTATATATAAATGTGCGTGTACAATACTAAACGTGTGAAATCTTTATAACACTATTATTTGTACTATAAAAGGCTCGGTATTGTAAAGATCAAGCCGAAAACAAATAATGTAACGTAACATACATAAGCATGATAATATAAAAATATATTACACATATATACAAAGCAATATAGATATATATGTATACAATGACAGATATAATACATAACAATGTATACATACATACGTACATAATAAAATTACAGGATACACGAAAATTGTAATAAAAATATAGATATGATATATGACATATAACAACTAGAAATGTTATATTCTGCTTGATTTCGTTAAACGCTGTTCTCATTTATATTATCACATTCATCACTTTGCTGTGAAAATAAAATTTCAACCAGGTAATCTGAAATACAGTAGAGCCTCCGGTATCAAAACTAACAGGAACACAATACTGCTCGGATGTGGAAAAAATTACTTTCATATGAAATTTCATTTATTCAAATACAGATTAAGATTGATTGACAGTTCCTTTAAATATCTATGGTTACTATATCTTCTTGCCTGTTAAGTCACATAATTCTTTACTTTCTCTAAACATTGTTTGTCAGGAATCTATGGCAAATATAATATCTATAAATTTTAATCTACGGCAAATATTAAAACTGAAAGTGTAAAGACCCTGCGACATGGATGCAATCAATAAAGGAACGAATGAAAATGGGACCAACGAAGGATTGAATAAGACGAACTTGCTTCCGTGGAATTCAACGCCGGTAGTGGGAACCTTGTGACTGGAGCGACCGGATTCGTGGGAGTAGATCTACTGGAAAAACTGATGCGCGCGTGTACAAGCATCGCTGCCATTTTTATACTAATTCGCCCAAAAACTAACGAAACGATGGAACAGCGATTTAAAAAGCTCACAGATGATCCCGTTCGTAAATGTTATTCTTGCTTCTTTCAATATTTAAGCTTGTCAGGAGCCAAATTGATTAAATTTCTATTCTGGAATTAAACTGGTGTTTTTTTGTTTTCAGATTTGCAATAACAGCAAAGCGAAACGTCCCTCAGTTTTGAGCAAAGTCCACCCCGTCATAGGTGACGTGAGTCTGCTGGATTTGGGTCTTTCGCAAGAAAATAGAAATGTGTAGTTAGAGAAAGTAAACATAGCGTTTCACGTAGCGGCCACTGTGAGATTCAACGAGCCGTTACACGTGGCTATTAATGTGAATACGAAAGGTACTGTTCGCGTCATCGAACTTTGGAACGAACTGATGCATCCGATTAGCTTCGTCCACGTCAGCACAGCTTTTAACAATGCGAATCTGCATGAGATCGAGGAAAAAGTTTATACGTAAGGATAAGTTATACGCGGACATTGTTTCGTGGTTTAGAAATATTACATTTATAATTATATTATGAAGATTATGTTGACTTATTATTGACTTTGCTGTACAAACTGGAAACCTTCAGAGGTGATCAATATGTGTGACAAATTCGACAAAACATTGATCAACGCAATAGAAAAGAATATTTTCAAAGCATATCCAAACACATACACATTCAGTAAGAATTTAGCAGAAAGATCTGCCAGTTGCGATAGTGCGGCCAAGCCAATTGGTGCCTCTTTGGAAGTACCATGTCCTGGTTGGATAGAGAATATTTCTGCATTAACAAGTATTTTCATAGATCTTTTCCAATAGTAATCTTTCAATACTCCTTACATTTCCTAAAATTGGAGTTAATCGATTTGTTTGTGAGTGGATAAATAAGAGACTCTCCACTAGATCATCATTATTATAGTTCAAATTTGTTGTTGCTCAAAATTACGAGAAATCTCTCTTATCTATTTAGCGCTACATTTCTGGTAATCAAAAATCACAAATAATTTCTAAACCCATTTAATGTTACCAGGTACCTTTCTGCTAATCAACAGAGAATGTGTAACAGTAATGTGGTAATATTGGTATATTCAAAATTGTACGACAAGTTTTTGAAGCTATTCAGACGTTTGCCTTGTTTCAAAAATTAACGAACGAAATTCGAATTAATCGAAACAGTTTAACGAGTATTTCTGGTGGCAGCAATTACCGTTTTTATTTAGATATAATTTGGGAAACCTCAGATTCGACATGTAGAATTGCACCTAACGGTTACGAACATCGAAGATCAACACCAGATCGTAACACTGTATACAGTAGAGTCCCCATTAAAGCCCCCCACCCCTTAATCCGAGCACCCATTATCGCAATATTTTAACGTAAAAACGATTTATTTTCCGAACATCACATTTTGCAGTAAATGATACTATTTTCCGTTTCAAATTTCTACTGTGCGCATATTTTATTAGCGTTCATGTACAATGTATTCCAATGTATTCTTTCCTTTATTCGGTTCAGTGAATAGTATGAAACTAATAGCGCTCTAGCTATCGAAACAAAACAAAAACTCGAAAGCGGTGTAAATGCAATAGAATTAATAAATATACATAGTGTTGGGAAAAGCCACATTTATAAACGTCGGATGTACTGATGTAATGATTTTGTGTATCTGCAAAACAGCATATGAAATTGTAATGAAGAGATGGCTTCTCAATGATGAACCGCGCGTGCATTCCAGAAATGGCTCAAAGTACAAAAAGAACGTAACTCTTTGCAGTTACTTATGTTAAAGGCATTACGTAAATTAGCAGCCAACAAGATATAGAATCCATAAATGTTTAACACTAAACCTGCCAGTGATAGTTAAATTGGCCTTTTTTTCAAACTTCTACACAAATTTAACCATATTTAAACGTTACCATATCGCTTCAGAATTTCTGACATAACATGCTTACTAAAACATGCATACAATATATTTTTCGGTATTTACTTCTAGTTTGCTTTTTTCTTTTCTAAAAAAAATTTGTATTTTGCCCTGCGCACAGCGGGCGATCAATTTGACCCGCCGATATAATATTTTATTTATTCTTAAAATAAATGCAATCAGTACAAAGAAAAGGCTATCTCCACGTCAGATGACAAACAAAATCAGTAATAACAAATAATAACAACTGTTACGCCCGTAATCTTGTCATAAACTGTAATCCATCCCTCGATCAAGATGGCCACTAGGTGTCAAAGCCTATCAACTTAGGCCCATAATAATCCCAAGGAATCGCCATAAAATTTAGCATTTTTTACAATCAATTATTACAAACATTTTAAAGATCAAGAAGTTCCTTAGGCTTATTGTTCATTGCATTCAAACACGGTAAAAGTGGGTTTTTCGCAACTCCATCCTCGAGTAACCGTGGGTGGAGAACGGCCAATACTTGTCGATATTTTCGCTTAAATATCGCCATCACAGACCATATTCTTACTTGCAATTGTACTTTCGACCAGAATACATATCAGTTTGTTAGTCAATAAGTCGACATCTAAACTTATAATCTCTAAAACTAAGAGGAAGCATCTCAGAGCGTCTTGTGTAATGTTGTTATAAAAGGAAAAGTAAAGCATGTATAATTTGACAATAATTTTGTACTCCGCTCATTGTATTATTCTTTCCAAAAAAATTATTTAAAAAAATAACGGACATAGAAGAATGTAGAATGTGCGATAAACAAGAAACTTCAGCAACAGAAAACAGCATGGAAACACATGAAAAGCTATTTATCAACGAATTTATCAATGTTATAATTAAGCGTTCACGTCTAGAGCAAAAAGGAAAGAAACTATCGTTAACAGTAGAGAGTGAGACTGATGTAGAGTACCAACGTATCGAAACTGGGCCCGATGGAACAGCTTGAAAAGAAATAGATGCAAGTCCCAAAACCGCCAAGACATCAGTTCATAATATTTTAAAAGATATACTAAACGGCATATAATGAAAGGACAAGTAAAAGCGACATTTTATCTTAACATTGATCACCGCATAAGGAATCATATAATAAAATATACGGAAGAAGAAGCATTTAGAGTATTGGGGACTAAGAGGGAGCTAGATGCAACAAAACTAGATAATTTATTGCTCTGCTATATGCCCGCGGTGGATATTAGGCAAAGAATTTAGATGTCTCATATTTGTGGAATGAAATTTGGGGGCCAGCATTTTTTGAAAACAATGAGCAGGAACGACTTTGCAGAAAGATGAGGTTTATACGATTTGATAAGAAGAGCGAATGAAGCCAATAAATCTGCAATGGTATCTACAGTATGGTGACCGATTTATAGAGAATTCACAAAGTAGTTATAAACCTGGTGCATACATTAATTTTGTATAACGAATCACGGGGAAAAACCACAGAATAAAACTATCAACAAGTTCAGATTCGTTACTACAAAAAACTTGTCAAATGAAAAATAGTAAATTTTGCATAATTACGAAAATGTGTTCAAGATGCGGGAAATATGTATGCAGCAAATGTACATTCGATAATAAGATAATTTGTAGAAAATACAGCGAGGTTGAAGAAGATATATCTCTATATAAATAAAAGTATAATTTTATTTAAGTCTAGAATTGAAATTAAACAAAACCAAATTTGGACGAAATTTTCTGAAAGTTCATCATTTTATATACATTCAGTTATAAATTAACCATTATCTAAGCTAAATCATAAAAACTGTTATTTCTTTAATCACCGGTCATTTTGACTCGATAAGGTAGGAACAGATGTACACGAAGTGTCAGTAGATTTAGTGTGAAAGATACTGTCAATCAATCTTGATGTGTATTTGAACAAATGAAATTTCATATGAAAGTGATTCCTCCATTATCCGTACAGTTTCGTCATGTTCGAAGAGATATTTTGACACAGCATCTAAATAATTCACAAGTATGTTCATGAAGAAAGTGATAAATAAAATAAGAAAAATGTATTTTATCACGATGAATGATATTTTACTTGAACTTAGTAATATAATTGCGTAATACATATCTCTCCATTATCGTTTCATGGTATCTTTTATACATATGTAATCAATGTTACATTAGCATACTTCATTTCATCTGCGTATGTTTCAGTTTATTTTACTAAATACAAAGGACCTTAACATTTAAAATCTTACACGACTAAAATATATCTCGCATGGTCGATGTAATTACCGTTGAGCGTATTTTGTACTTTCATAAAGATGTGAAAGATGGATCAGTTAATCGACTCCTTAACGCATATCATTATCCAGTTTCGGTAGTAGGGTGGGCTTATTAATAATATAAGAATCTAGAGGAGCGACACATGGAATATCGTTACAGTACTGTGGAGGACGTGTAGGTATTCACTATCGTGAAGTGCGCTTGTGATCGATCTTTGGTAAACAATACGCAGTGGAAATATTATCAGGCAACAGACGATTCTTTGCTATTTATATTGAATTGTGTCTTTCATTAATGTCATTAGTATCAATTTTATTGTTATAAATATGATATATATAAAAAATATCATTCGGGTCTTTAATTATTACAATAGTTGAAATGAAGTTTTTGAATACTCAAATATTTTGTATTTTACATTTTACGCAGTGAAATCGTTCACTATTTGATTTTTCAATAATTTACAACNCAGTCAGTCGGAACATTCGTGTTTGCGAGATAGTTGCTCGAGACATCGGTTAATTTTTGTCAAAAATTGAGTTTGGGGATGATATTTCACAAGTTATTGTTAAGATTTGCTTGGACTCTCGCGTTTACGAAAATTGAAAATACGCTCAACGGTGACAACGTTAACCATGCGAGATATTTCAGGCGTTTTACATTTTGACTGGTAAGATCCCTTGTTTCTAATAAATAAACTGAAATATACGCAAATGAACTGAAGTGTGCATACGTAATATTGATTACATTTAAAAGAAACGATAAAATGGCAGTAGAGGGAGTATGTCATTACGCAATTACTTTATCAAATTTAAGCAAAATACTCTACATGGTGATAAAATATATTTCTCTTGTTATATTAATCACATTCTTTATAATTATACTTTTTAATTATTTAGATACTGCGTCAAAATACCTCTTCGAATAACAATATAAACATCGTTTCATAGACATTTGTGAGTTAAAAGGGCTTTATGTTCAGTATTTTTACAAAATTGTTGTTAGTTCATTATATTAATTTTCTTCACGTTTTTACTATATATAAATGTGCGTGTACAATACTAAACGTGTGAAATCTTTATAACACTATTATTTGTACTATAAAAGGCCCGGTATTGTAAAGATCAAGCCGAAAACAAATAATGCAACGTAACATACATAAACATGATAATATAAAAATATATTACACATATATAGAAAGCAATATAGATATATATGTATACAATGACAGATATAATACATAACAATGTATACATACATACGTAGATAATAAAATTACAGGATATATGAAAATTATAATAAAAATGTAGATATAATATATGTTATATAACATGTAAGGATGTTAAATGTTCTGGTTGATTTCATTGACCGCAGTTTTCATTTACATTATCACATTCATCAGTTTCCTGTGGCAATAAAATTTCAACCAGGTAATCTGAAATACAGTAGAGCCTCCGGTATCAAAACTAATAGGGGGACAAAACTGTACAGATATTCTAACAATCATGTTCGTATGAAATTTCATTTATTCAAATACAGATCAAGATTGATTGACAGTTCCCTTAAATATCTGTGGAATCTATATCTCCTTGGCTGTCAAGTCACATAATTCTTTCAACGTAATTAACTGCAAAGAGCTACATTCTTTTCATGCTGTGAGTCATTGAGTGCACCTCTCGAATGCCAAGCGCGGTTCATCATGAGAAGACACCTCTTTGTTACCATTTCATTTGATGTTCCACAGAGAAACCAGTTCGTTGCATCAGTACATCCGGCGTCTATGATTGTGGCCTTTCCTAACACTATGTATTTTTGTTAATTCTATTGCATTTACACCAGTTTCGAGTTTTTGTTTTGTTTTGTTTCGATAGCTAGATCACTATTCGTTGCATACTAAACTCTTGTATTCANGAATTCACTGAACCGAATAAGGGAAGAATACGTTAGAATACATAGTACATGAACGCTAATAAAATATGTATACTACTGGGAAATATTATTTTCGGACAATAGATTGTCCCGGTATTACGATAATCAGGTAATGGATGGTCGATTACATCGGCGGGAGGGGGAGTCTACCTATACAGTGTGTTTGGTTGCAGAATCTTGATGCTAAAATAAAATAAAAATGGAGAACAAAAAAATTGCGCTTTGATATTTACACGACCGCGACATTATTTTAGAAAAATCATCGATTATAGATTATACCTGTCTACTCATTCAAATCAATAACGACATATCGGAAATTTGCCTCCTTTTGCCATAAATAATTAATTTCCATAAATAATTAATGAATGAAGAGAACATATAAAATATGTTAATACAGATTTCACATGTGCACCTGTTCACGGGTAGTGATAGCAAAATCACATACATATTTACTGCGTTGCGTAGCTCTTCTAACTTCTTCTTTTTTTTTATGAACGACTTCCCCATGTAGAAAAATATTTGTACATCACACTGGAAGCATCGTTGACTTAACGCGATTATTCGATTCATGCAAGGCGAAACCATAATTGTTGAATTGCGTAGATTTCTTTAGAAGGTAATATATAAAAAGATCTCAACTGTAACCAATATGGTATATTATTTAACACATTTATCCACTTACTGTTTGTCGGAAATGTCAACCTATGGCAACTATTGGAACTGAAAGTGTGAAGATCTTGAAACATGGATACAATCAATCGAGAAACGAATGAAAATGGGACAAACGGAGGATTGAATAAGACGAATTCGCTCGAGGAATTCTACGCCGGTAGTGGCATCCTTGTGACTGGAGCAACCGGCTTCGTTGGAAAAGGTCTCCTGGAAAAACTGATCCGCGTGTGTCCACGCATCTCTGCCATTTTTATACTAATTCGTCCAAAAATTAGCGAAACGGTAGAACAACGATTCAAGAAGCTCATAGATGATCCCGTTCGTAAATATATATAATAATGCTGTCAGGAGCCAAATTGATTAACTTTCTTTTCTGGAACTGAGCTGGTAATTTGTCGTCTTCAGATCTACGATGGCATCAAAGGAAAACACCCCTCAGCTTTGAGCAGAGTTTATCCCATGAAAGGTGACGTGGGTCTGCCGGATTTAGGTCTTTCGCGAGAAGATAGAAATCTGTTGTTAGAGAAAGTAAACATAGTGTTTCACGTCGCGGCCACTGTAAGATTCAACGAGCCGTTACACGTGGCTATTAATGTGAATACGAAAGGTACTGCTCGCGTCATCGAACTTTGGAACGAACTGATGCATCCGATTAGCTTCGTCCACGTCAGCACAGCTTTTAGTAATGCGAATCTACGTGAGATTGGGGAAAAAGTTCATATGTAAGAATAAGTTATTCGCAAACGTTCTTCCATGGTTTACGAATATTATATTTATAATTATAGCGTGAAGAATATGTTCACTTACTATTGACTTTGCAGCACGAGTTGGAAACCTTCGGAGGTGACCGATATGTGTGACAAATTCGACAAAACTTCGATAAACCTAATAGAAAATAGGATTTTAAAAACATATCCAAACACATACACATTCAGTAAGAATTTAGCAGAGCAGATTGTAGCAAGCAAGTGCAAAGATCTGCCAGTTGCGATAGTGCGGCCAAGTATAATTGGTGCCTCTTTGGAAGAACCATGTCCTGGTTGGGTACAGAATATTTCTGCAGTTACAGGTATTTACATAAATCTTTTTCAATGATAATTGTTCAATACTCCTTACATTTCACAGAAGTAGAGTTAATTGGTTAGTTTGTTAGAGGCTAAATGAGAGGCTTTCCACTACATCATCATTATTTATCAAATTTGTATTTAATTATTATAATATATTATTATATATTATTATATATTATTATATATTATAATTATGTCATCAAATTTGTTGTTGCTCACAATAACGAGAATTCTTATCAATCTATTTAACGGTACATTTCTGCTAATCCAAAATCACAAATAATGTCTAAACCAATTTAATGTTACCAGGTACCTTTGTGCTAATCGGCAGAGGATGTGCAACAGTGGTACGGGGTAGGAGAGATACAAGATTGGATGTGGTGCCTGTCGATTTCGTAATCGACACGTTAATATGTGTTGCATGGCATGTAACGGTGCAACGTGATCGTGAAGTTAAGGTTTACAACTGCACAAGCAACGCATACCCTTTTAAGTAATATTTATTGCGAATTTTTTACGAACTAATGTAGTTCGATTGTTAGAGTATTCCAAAGTTTCAGTTTATTTAAATAACGTGGGCAATGAAAGCGCAAACAAATGAAAAGTACAAAAGTCCACTTTTGCTCCCAATAGTTCAATTTAGAAAAATAGTAATAAAAATAATATTTATTGAAATTGCATAATACTTCTTGAGATGCTCGGATAATAATAAACTTTACTTTGCGCATAATTCCAATAATTATAATAATGTAAATGTTCCAATTGGCAAGGTTTGGTTCGATGATAGATGCTGTAGTAAAGTGTAGCATAGAAACGCCACTGAACGATACGCTATGGTACCCAGGTTGTTCAGTCGTAGCTAATAGATATATTTACAACGTTCTGAGTGTAATTCTGCGTGCTTTTCCTGCGTTCGTCATGGATATATTTTTAAGACTCCGAGGTAGAAAACCAATGTGAGTATTCCATCGATTGTCAAACAACACGGACAATCTTTGTGGGATAATCTCTGACTTCATCTATAATAATAATTAAAAATGATATTTCAGAATGATGAAACTTCTCAGAAATGGCAATAAGCTTGTCGGATCATTTGCATTTTTCACCACACACGAATGGACCTTCCAAAGGGATAACTGTTCCGACTTAGTGAGGAAAGTAAAAATGTTGAACGACAGCGATATGGTCAAACTAGATATACGGGATATGAATTGGGAGAAGTATATTGCAATGTACCAGATGGGAGTTAGAAAATTTATTCTGAAACAAGACATTAAGTCAACAGCCCGACATCGAATATCAAGGTGCGTATGAAAGTATCTTCGTATAAAAAAATAGGAATTAATATAAATACATATATTTTCGGTTATTTCAGATTGTACTGGATACATCAGATCACCAAAATGTTCGGTACAACGATCTTACTATGGATAATATACCGTATCGTGTACTGACTATTTGAACCTTATTTTTTCTGTTGAAACCAAAGGAATGCAAATTCTATTTTATGAAGAAGGGATTCAACATCCTTTTCATTTGGTTTTTCACTCGTTTCCTTTCTAAATAAATCCATTTATGACATTGCTTGATTTTTTATAAAATTTTAATGAGAATGCAGTTATTTGTACGCAGATGATTTCAGAGCTGTAAGCAATTCAGTTACTCACTGAATATGAACACTTTTGCACTATAAGGACAACATTATAATGACAAAATTCTTTATTATTCTTCACCAAACAAAAGTTACGAGATAGTTATTCGTTGACAATAATAATTTACTATTGAAAAGTCTACTGAACAATAAACAATGATGGTAGAAAATAAATATATTTTAAAATATAATGGTGTTGAGGTATAAAGAGGATTCGGAAATACATATAATTTACTTTATTCCACACGCAACAGCTATACATATATATTATACTCTGAAGACGTCCATAACCTTCTTGCACGCACGCTTGTTGTCAACCGACTCTTCTGGATCCTTCTCCCGGCTATCAACAGTCTTGTCTCAACTGAGATCAGGACGCCCTCTAACGCTTACACACATATTCACAATGTAAATGTATCATCTACCTAACACGCCTCCTTACATTTATACTGTATACTTAATTGTATTTACATGCTTGTCGAATTAATTAAAAGAAAATTTAACAGTTATTGCTTTATTTACATTCCTCTTATTTTACATTCATCCATGACCTAAACCTTTTGAATTTCTCCCTACACAGTGCCGTCGTAAAAATATTCGCAGTATTTTCGTCTATACTTTAATTATATTTATCTTATTTTCCTTTAAGCATTCGTGAACGTAATGCTAATGAACTTGAATGTGTTTCGAATTTTTTGTGAAATTTCCGTACTTTGCTATACTTATCACTTCAGAATTATCCTCATAAATTTTTACAGGGTTATCGTCTAGATTTACATTGAAGACCTTCATAATTTCTCTAATAGACATTAATTCACTTACCGCTTCCGATAGGGCTATATACTCTGCATACGTCGAGGCTTTTGTCACACACCTTTGTTTTTTAGACTTCCAACTGATTACATTTCCATACAATCTAATTACATATCCAGAAGTAGATTTCCTATCTACATGATCTCCTGCCCAATCAGCGTCCACATAACAATCTATCGTTTCATATTTCTCATTCCTTTTATAATGTAACCTTAAATCTCTAGTTCTAAGACTTCTTTGCCTTTTACCCTTTCTACCAATTTCCAAGTTTTATTCTTATATAGACATTCTATTTCTTTATCCATAGCCTGTTTCCAATCTTCACTATTTTCACAACAAATCGCTTCCTCAAATGTACAAGGGATATCTACTCTACAATAATTTGCGTGAATCTCACTACTGTTTTCCATTTCTGGATACCTTATTGGAGTTCTCTTATTACGTGTAGATCTCCTAGGGATTTTTACGCTTTCAGCACTACTGTCATTTTCATCTTCTCCACTTTCTAGCACAACCTTATTCACGCTGTCCAATAAATAATTACCTTTACTATCATCGATATCTGCATCGAATGAATTCTCCTCTAAACCAATACATTTTGTGTCCGTTACTATGACCTCTACATGTCTAGCAACTGTTATTTTTCCACCTAATAGGACTCTGTAACCTACTTCACTACATCCTAACAGAATTCCCATATCTGCCATTTTATTCCATTTAGAAACTTTTTTTAGTTCTGACCTTCTTACAAAAACTTCACTTCCATATAGATATAAATGTTCAACACTTGGTTTTCTCGCGAATAATATTTCAAAAGGAGTCTTTCTCTCTACAGTGTTTGCTAGTATTCGATTTTTCAGGATTTTGCCGCTGTACATACTATTTCCGGCCAGTACTTTTTATGCACTTTCGCTTCCGTTAACAAGCGACGCGCCATGTCCATCACTGTTCTATTATACCTTTCCGCTGTTCCGTTTAATCCATGTACGTAGGTTGGACAATTACATATTGTGATACCTTTATCCCTAGCAAATTTATAAATTCGATTGTTTCAGTATTCTCTTCCATTACCGCATCTTCATATTTTTTACCTCTTGCCCGTTAAGTTCTCAACTTCATTTACAACTTTACGAGAGAATCAAAGACCTCATCTTTTGATTTTATACAACAGACCCTAGCTATTTTACTATAATCATCGATAAATGGAAAAAAATATCTCTCTCCATTTAATCCGGTAGTCTTAAAGGGACGGCACAAGTCCGTATGAATAATTTCCATTATCTCCCTAGCCTTGGTTCGATTATTTTTGAAAGGTAAGCTGTGCATTTTACTTTCTATATACACCTTACATTTCAAAAATTCCTTTTCAAATTTATTCGGTTTACCTGTCACTAGCTGCTGTTTAACCAAAATATTTAAGTGTCTAAAATTTACGTGTCCTAGCATCCTATGTCATTTTTCCTTTTTACTAAAACCACTACGTTCTGCATTGTTTACTAAGAGCTCCTTCCCTTTCAATATACTTCTCATTTTATATGTACCATTCTCTTTGACCGCTACAGCTATAAGTTTATTGTTCCCATCTATTATTTTTGTAATATTTCCTTTTGAAATGACCATAATATTATTATCCGTTAACTTGCCTGAACTAATCAAGTTTACGGACATTTCTATCACATAAAAAACTTTATTCATATTTATTTTATTTTGCTTCCCAAATGCTTCAAAATAGCTTATAACATTTCCTACTTTTGTTGGCTTTATCGACCTATTATAGCCCAAATATATATTTACCTGTTCTTTAAGGACGATAGATTTATGAAAATGATTTACATCGTTAATTATATGATCGGTACAACCGCCATCAAATAGCCACATTATTTCGTTATCACTTATCTCGTTCATCTCGCTGCTGTGTGCTGCGTGCGCCGTTGCCATCCATGTGCCTGCTCCTGAGTTGCCATACTCGCTCGTGTCGGCTTCTGATTGACGATGGAAGTTTCCACGTCCCCTGTTCGTATTGCCTTTGTTTGCTCTTCCTCTGCTGCGACCACGTGTTGACCCACGTAGATAACTGTTACTGCTTCCCGCTTTGACGCCATTTTGACACTCTTTCGCAAAATGTCCCACTCGTCCACATTTGAAGCATCCTTCTTTTTTTGCGGCAAAGACATTAGTTTTCATTTCTCCTCGATTAGATTAATCTTTCTTTTCCGTTATTTCTATTTTATTCTTCACGTACGCTACGTATTTAGCATGTAATTCTGCTTTTCCCTTTCACTCACTTGTGCGCCTGCACCTTTTAATTCATTTATTAATTTTGCAAAATCGCTAAAGAACGATGCTGAATCACTGTATTTATCACGACTTAACTTCTTCAAACTCCTTCTGCACACGATCTGTAGTGCCGTCAACTCTTTCAAGTACATTTCGTCGAACTTTTTCATTATTTCATACGCTGTTTTTTCTTCCCTAATATATTCTAATTGTCTATCTGAGATGGCGCTATAAATTATATTAATCGCCTTCAGATTCTCTTTATCCCAGTCAGGATTGTCTGTTTCAGTCTTCACTCTAGTTATAACAATTCTTTATACCTCAGAAACTTCGTTATTCCTTTCTTCCACATACCGTAATCCTCATCATCAAATATCGGTATCATAATTTCCGATCTCTCCATTTTAATCGATTTTCTATCCTTTACTCAGGCGTTTCTACGTCCTCGAAGTATTTTTTCTTTTATTTTATATCCTTTAAACTTTTCTGCCTTTACTAAACTCACTCGCACTAACTCGCAAGACTAAAAACCACGCACTAAATAGCTTGCAAAACTAGTAACCACGCTCTGCTACTATGTTAAAGTATAGAGAGGATTCGGAAATATAAATAGTTTACCTTATTTCACACACAACAGCTATACATACATATTACACTTTGAAGAACTCGATAACCTTCTTACACGCACGCTTGTTGTCAACCGATTCTTCTAGATTCTTCTAACAGCTTCCGATCGTCTTTTGTTTCAACTCAGACCTGGACACCCTCTGACGCTTATAAACACATTCACACGTACAGTGCAAATGTATCATCTACCTAACAGTTGAATATTAGCCCTTGACCACTAGCGTAGAGACGCGATCTCGAGAAAGCGCGTCAACGGGAGCCATAAATTCCCGTTACGATTATACAATCGACGCCACATATGTATTTCCAACAACTTGTAGACAAAATGCTTATGCTCGGTGCATTTTTGTGTAAGTTAGAGAGATGCCTGATTTGAAGTAGATATAGACCAGTGCCAAGATGTTGACTGATCTAAAGTCGTTGAAAGAGTCGTTGAACAGTGAAAACTCTTGCTGGGTAATGATCGCCCCACCGCTGGTCGCTTGCGGGTTGAATCCCGGGAAAAAAGGGAAAAACCACGTTTCCCCGCTATTTATCTGATGGAGCAATAACCATAAGGAACCTCTTGACTCGAAGGTGTTTTATGCCAATTAACGTCCTTAACGCTAAATCGAAAAGCCTCGTTTTATGACAGTTCCTTAGGATCATTGCTCCCCGTCACCCTGCACCGGTTACTTCCATCTTCTGGGACGAGCTTCCTTTGCGGCATGCGATCGTACCGGAGAATCGCCAGGATATGCGATGAGAACGGTGGCAAAAATGAAGAGCCGAAGACCGGAACAGACGCTGGGTAGAAGGAGCAACTCGAGTTCAAGTCCGAAAGTAAACAAACGGCAACGGCTCCGAGAAAAAGGAGGAAAAGCGCTGCCACCGTCGCCATACGGTGGTCGAATGCCATGGTCGGTCGAATAACTGCCGACCTTGGCGCGGAATTGGTACGCGAGGACGCACGCCGGAGGAAGAGGGTGCGTTATCTCGAGAATATGAAGTCGCCCCCAAAGGACGATAGAACCACAGACCAGGGAGAAAAAGGAGAGAGGGTGGAGATTTAGAAGGTCCCTAATGAAGCGAAGGAAACAACTTCGTCGGAAGCAAGAGGAGGATCAACAACACGATACCCGGGGCCTCAACGGCTATCATTAGATCCCAACCTCACTATCCCAGCATTACCAGTGTAGAGCCCGTTGGAAGAAGAAAGAGTCGAACCGATGGTGTGCGTTTTTCTTCGTCCACCAAGAAACGGAATACCGGACGGGACCGCCGCTCGCAAGGGTGGGTTCGCTTCTAGGGTAGAAACAAACTCCTCCAGGATGGCATCTAGCAAAAAGGTCGATTAGACGACAGCGAGGGTTCCGGGAGAAAAATGGAAACAGCAGCAACGATAACAACTACAACCACCTCGACCGGGACATTTGCCGAGATGGCTGTTCTTCCCCGAATGGATGGAGAATGGAACACCGCTCAAAAGAGGGAGAGGCGGGCAAAAAAGAAGATGATCCAGAGTGAAAGAGGGACGTCCCAAATGTTTCGGAAGTGAAGTACGCAGAGGAGATACCGACGGTTCGGAGGGAGACTAATCTCTCCAAGCTCGGCATCGCCTATCTTCGACCTAGGAGGGTGGTTACGGGGGCCCTGATCCTTGGAGATCGCTGGTCGAGAGAAAGCCGCGCTCCTGGCCGAGCGCATGACGGAGTTCATAGGAACAACCCCGTTAGGGTCGCCGTGCCGCAGGGGACGGCGGAGTCAACACTTAACCAATCGAATAGGGCGACCTCCCCTCTGTGAAGAAAATCGCTGCGTGCCCGAAGGGAGAGATCTCCCTTTCTGCTGTTAGAAAAAGAAAACAAAGTCTTTGACGTCGCTGCCACTGTGAGATTCAAGGAGCCGTTGCACGTGGCTGGTAATGTGAATACGAAAGGTACATCTTGAGTCATCGAACTTTGGAACGAACTAAAGCATCCAATTAGCTTTGTCCACGTTAGTGTCACGACAGGCACACTTCCAATCCGATGGACTGAAGACGGAGATAAAGATGTGGCGGCACTCGGCGACAATGTATATCGCCGAAGTGCCTAATGAGTCATTAATATCCCAAAGATCCTTCCGCCGAATGTTTGAGAAGAAGGCGTGCGTGGCAATGGTCTGGGACGCCGAACAAACGCGCGGATAGTGAGGATATTGAGGGATGACAAAGGAAAAAGAAACAGATCAAATCGAAAGACAAATTGTAAGAGCTTCAGTCTTGAAAAGTCACAGCTGGAGTTTAGAAGCAAATCGTAATTAGTGTAAACCAAGTGTTAACAAATAAATTCTCTTTTTACTTTTTTTATATTTTATTTTTCTTTTCATCTTTGATTTCCTTTTTTACTTTACGTGACATTAGCACAGCTTATAGTACTGTGCATCTACGTGAGATCGAGGGAAAAGTTTATATGTAACGATAATTTATACGCAGACGCTGTTCCGACGTTTGCGAATATTATATTTATCATTGCAGCGTGAAGAATATGTTCATTTATCGTTGATTTTGCAGCATGACTTTGAAACCTTCAGAGGTGACCGATATGTGTGACAAATTCGACAAAACGTTGATCAACGCAATAGAAAAGAATATTTTCAAAGCATATCCAAACGCATACACATTCAGTAAGAACTTGGCAGAGCAGATCTGCCGGTTGCGATAATGCGGCCAAGTATAATTGGTGCCTCTTTGGAAGAACCATGTCCTGGTTGGATACAGAATATTTCTTGAGTTACAGGTATTTACTTACGTGTGTGCTTATATGTGTTGTTGACCGCACTCTTGGATTATCGTATTAAGTTAATGTAGTTGAAAGACTGAATGTATGAATCGTTGACGATTAATAAAATGCTCGGTTTTACTTCTTGATGTTACTCAAAGACTGGATTAAAAACAATTTTCGGTTTCGCAAAGACTGCTGTGCTTCTGAACTTGATATTAACTCTCGACCAATTCTTTACTCAACTTAACTGATTCTTCCTTACTGAATAACTGAACTGTTAACAAATTTTTAACTAACTGGACTGAACTGAATAACTGACCTCTCTACAAATCTTTTAAGTGAATTGCGCTTTGACGAAATTTGAACTGAGCCGCTCTCTGTAGAAATATTTACTGAACAGCCCTGTGTCTAAGTGGCCACCCTTATTTATACTAAGACTATCATGAGCTAATTCTCTCGTGACGAATTATTCCATGATAGCTCGGAGTTTTGGTACCTGATTGCTTCTGCAGACGCAGCCATCTTCGGTTCTGCTGGTGCCCTTCCAGAAGGGTTTCCTTAGGGTTTCCTTAGGGTTTCAGCTGGTGTGGTTTTCCTGGAATTATTATTCAAATTTCTCTTTCTTTTACTAGTCCTTGCTGCTGTATTCCTCTTGCAGTATTAGTTTCTGCTGATGATAAGTCGTACTCTGCTAAACACGTGGTTAGCTTGCTTATGCCGGTACTTGATCCTGTGGCGCGTGCTAGTTGTTTGTCGCTGTTGATGCTGTGAGAGAAGGTCATAGTATCTCATCATCCATTATCTGCTTATTATAGAGTGTATTGTGGTGGGGAGATCGCGTGCAAGGTGGCACGTCACTGACGGTGTCAGCAGACGTCTCATTGTTCCTTATTTTTTTTTAATTCCATTAGGCTAGAGTTGTGGCTCGTGCTATTCGCGAATTATGACGTGTTCCTTTACAGCCCACGTTACGGCGCCTATGGAACGCGAGGCGTCACACCAGTATATACCTGTCGCAACCGACCTGTACAAGAAGTTAGCACTTGATACTAATGAGCGTGGAGAGTGCAATGCAGCATTCACGACGCGTCACGGGGCGCTGGGGATCTGAACGGCTCGGTCGCCGTATTCTGCACCGTGATCGCGGGAAGCCTCTCCTGCTCGGAGATCGAGCGTTGACGGGGCTTCGTGGCCGTGAAATGGGGCGACCTGGCCGTGGTAGCCGTCTACATGTCGACCAACATCTGCCGGACAGAATACACCTCCTTCCTGGACGGACTCGCGGCGTGCGCGAGGCGTTTGGGCGCCTGCCTGTCACTGGGCGTCGGGGACTTTAACGCCCACTCAACGGCATGGGGCTCCGGCTTATGAACAGTGGTTCATCTAGCACGTGCGTAGCGTGGCGGGGCGAGTCCATAATAGACCTCACATGGGGAAACCCTGCCGCATCCCGCCGTGTTTCAGCATGGGAGGTGTCCCCGGAGGAGACCCTCTCGGACCACCTATACATATTGATAGAGGCGGCAGTTGGCGGCGCGATGGGCGACCGTCCGTTGGGTGCGTGTGGGCCCATCGGCCCACCGGAAAGGAGAAGATGATTCCCGAGGTGGGCGGTGACCCACCGCGACGAGAACCTCATGGCGGCGGCCGCTATAGCCGTCGCTTGGTTGGAAGGATCCCCGACGCGGAAGCGGGTGCGATCCGCGATTCGTGTATGCCGCGGTCCAGAGCCCCGCGCCGCGACGGCGCGGTGTACTGGTGGTCCGAGGAGATCGCTCGTCTCCGCGAGACCTGCATCAGCGCTCGGCGCCGGTATATCAGATCCCGCCGTAGGCGGCGGGTGGACGAAGCCACGGTGGCTCGTCTGTACAATGCCTACAGCGAAGCGCGGAGACCACTGCAACGAGCCATCAAGGAGGCGAAGAGGCGGGCCTGGGACGAGCTTCTGGCTAGCCTAGACTCCATTCCCTGGGGGCGCCCTTCCAAGATGATGTTGAACAAAGTCCGTCCATGGGCGCCTCCCGTAACGGAAGGCATGGATCTTCGGTTCCTGGAGGAGGTCGTCGGCACCCTGTTCCCGGGAGCGGCGAACGAGAAAGATGGCAGCTTTACCGAAGAAGAGGAGCAGGAGCCGCAACCGTCGGAAGAAGAACCACGCGACACCGCGGGAAGTTGGAGCGCGGAATCGAGAGTCACCGTGGAAGTATTGGCCGGGGCGGTCGGGAGGATCGGAGCGCGGAAAGTTACGGGTCCTGATGGAGTCTCGGTCCACCTGTGGAAGGACGTCGTCGGCCTTTTGGACGAGGCTGGAAAGCTGCTGGAGATAGTGTTGGCTGCCCGCCTAGAATCATATTTGTCCCGGAGTGCTCCCGGACTACATGACGGCCAGTTCGGCTTCCGGAGAGGGCGGTCTACGCCCGACGCCGTCGCCCGTGTCCGCTTCCTTATCGAGGGAGTCGAGCGGCGTGATTACGTGGCGTTCGATCGATGCTCTTCTACGGAGTTACGATCTGGGCGGAGGACATCAGGTGATGACCAACTGTCGCAGTCTCCTTGCGGTCAGGAGGATGCACAAGACGGTGGCCATCAAGGTAGTGAGGGGCTTCCGCACCATTTCGGCGGCAGCAGCGGCGGTGCTCGCCGGGTTTCCCCCGTTCCAATTGCAGGCGCTGAGGTGTCGCGAGATTTATCTCCACTCTCCAGGTCTGTCGGGCAGGGTCGGCCTGGTGGGCTCCGACGTTAGGGTTCGGGCTCGGCGGGCCTTGCTCGATAGATGGCGCGTCAGCCTTGAAACGAGAGTGGGTGCGCCGGGGCTAAGGGTCCTTGAGGCCGTCCTTCCAAACTGGGACGTTTGGTTGAACGACGGCGGGCCTCCCCTGACATACAGGGTGACGCAGGTGATTACCGGACACGGTTGCTTCGGCAAGTATCTGCACCGCATCGGGAAAGAGGCTACCGCGCGTTCCTACCACTGCGATGCGAGTGTCACAGGGTAAATTTGACTCCGATAAGATCGTTAATCCTTACTGCCTTATCATGAGTCACCGCCAGTGTAACATCCAGTCACTCCAAACATGACCAAAACTCGAGAAGCACATTGAGGATATGAAGAAGAAAGTGCAGAAATTAGAATTGCAACTCGACGAGTTATATATAAAAAAAAAAAAAAACAAACAGAAGTAAATGAGCAACACCGAAAGAATATAGAAATAATGGTTAAATTGCAACAAGAAATTTTGTATGGTTACGACAAAAAGCATCAAACCAAAGCGAAGCGCCTTCGTTTTCAGCTTTTGGAAGTTTCAGAAACGAAAGAACGCGAAATTAAAGCAAGAAAAGCTATGGATGGCGATCTTAGAAATCGCATTGCGGATTTCTCGAAAAGAATAGCAGCGTTAGAATATGAATTGGCAGATAAAAAAACACACAAATGTAAAAAGAGTTCAATCTCTTGATATATAAATTGAAGAACTAACAATAAAATTAGAAGAGATAACATAAGTCACAAATATGAAGTTGGCTTACTGGAACAAGGAAAGGGCAAACTTAATTCATGTGTTAGTAATTTAATGGAGGAACGTGATAAGTTGGAGCTAAAGTTGCAAAAGCAACAAAATGTAGTTCTTGAACTGCAAGGACAACTATCTGCGCTGCAATGTGAATTAGACGAACTAAAGGGTGAATATGAAAAAGTTGTTGAAAATGTTTCGAAAATAGTGGTTGATCTTAGATATAAATAAGAAGAAGAAACTAATAAATTGAAACTCGATTTTGAAAAAGAAAAAAATAATTCTTGTCAATGAAAATGAATTTGAAATATTGCGTACGGTAGAAATTGAAGGTAAAGTAAAAGATATGGACAAACAAAATAATTTTCTCAGAAATGAACTGGAAAACGTTCAAAAACTTTCCAAAGGTGTTGATAATCGCTTACGCGAAGCGTACCAAGAATTAGAAGATTCACATAGAAAACACACTTTTATTTTGAAAAAAAAAACATCAGGAAGAATTAGGTGATATAATAAAACTTCATGATGAAGAAAAATATGAACTAATACAGCATTGGTGTTCTGTAGAATGTCAAACTGCCATAAAGGCTTACATTGATGGAAAAGTGCAATAAATATTTAAGTGCAAAAAATAAAAACGGACAGGCTTAAAATAGCAGCCTGGAACTCTAACGGCCTGCAACAAAGAGCCCTAGAAACTAAAACATTCTTGTACAACAATAATATCGACATACCACTCGTATCAGAAACATACTTCACTACAAACAGTTACATAAAAATACCGCACTACACCATATATGATACTGCAGAAGTACTGTATACATAATACAGTATACTGATATGATACTGCAGTAGTAATAAAAAACGACATTAAACATCACTTACACAGCCAGATTAGTAAGGAACATATACAAGCAATTACTGTTATACAAGCGTTACTGTACAAACTACCAGCAACCATTTACAGTTGTCAGCAATATATGTACCGCCGTGACACAAAATTACACCACAATTGTGGGAAGAGTACTTTAAACACTTAGGTGACAAGTATAACGCAGCTGGAGACTACAACTCAAAGCACACACTATGTGGATCAAGAATCACTACACCACGAGGTAGAACCTTGGAAAACTACATTAGAAACAATAACCTCAATATACTAACCACGGGAAGACCGACATACTGGCCGACTGACCTGAACCAAATACCTGACCTACTCGATTTTGCAGTTACAAAGGGACTAAACGCAAATAAACTAAACATAGCACCCAGTCTCGAGTTTACATACGACCATACACCCATAATAATTACATACAGAAACAAACCAATATTATACAACAAGTCAGAGACGCTATGCAATAAAACTACCAAATGGCAAACATTTAAAGAAATAATTGAGAGTAAAATCAACTACAACATGCCATTGAAAACACCTGAACACATCGATCTAGCAGTAACAACACTTACAGAAACTATTCAAGAAGCAGCCAAAGCAACCACTATACCCGAAACAACCAACAGACAAACAAAAACAATTCCATCACACATCCTCGAAGAAATTAGAGAAAAAAGAAAAGCGAAAAGAAAATGGCAAAAACATAGAATAAAAGAAAACAAAACACACCAAAACAAACTCGCGAAGGAAATAAAAAACAAAATTAAAGAGCACAACAACAATGAGTTCACAAAGTTCATCGAGTCACTATTTGCACACGAGAACTACAACTACTCCCTATGAAAAGCCACAAAAAAAATGAGCAAGACAATAAAAATGGTCCCAGTAATCAGAAGATCAGATAACACATGAGCAAGAAGCAACGAAGGGAAAGCTGAAGAATTTTCCAACCACCTATGCAACACATTTACACCAACACATTTATCAACAACAGTCATAGTCAACCACAATAGTCATACGGACGAGGATGCGCCAACCACTAGTACATCAACTGACAAAGACTACACCATACCCAAAACAACAGCACAAGAAATTAGAAACATAATCGAGAAAACGAAAAATAATAAAGCACCAGGTATCGACCTAATCAACGGCACAATCTTGAAAAACCTCCCTCCAAAAGCGATAAGACAAATCACAATAATAGTTAACGCAATACTAAGAATACAATATTTTCCTAGAATTTGGAAACTGGCAAAGATCATAATGATACCGAAACCAGGGAACTTAGATACACGATTCACATGGAAACAGCCTATTAAATCAATAATAGACAAAATACAGATAGCAAGGAGACAAATGTATTGGACAACAAATCGAAAATCCAAACTAAGTATAGAAAATAAACTAAAAATATATAAAATGATCATAAAACCAATCTGGACGTATGGAATACCACTATGGGGAACAGCAGCAATGAGCCATATAAACAAAATAGAGACAATACAAGCTAAAATTCTTAGAACAATAGTAAACGCCCCATGGTACGTTAGAAACAAAGACATACGGAAAGACCTGGGAATAACAACGGTCAAAGAGGAAATTAGCAGATACGCAGAATAATCACACCCAAACCGGCTAGCTGCGGAAACGATCAACACCTCAAACATGGAAAGAAGACTGAAAAGGAAATTTCCAGCAGACCTCACAGACACAATCTAACAAATACGAAGATGGTATCCCGCTGGGGATAGCCACCTACATGATAATCAAACAGTTAAAAAATTCTAGCAAATGTCCAAATTGGACAAATTGAGAATGAAAAGAATTAAAAAAAAAAAAAATTACTACTGATGGCCGGTAAGAACGATACTAATGTACAGGAATAATTAAGGTTTTGTAAGCTACAAAAAAAGTTATGTAACATGTCTCGTTGAATTCATACATAATGATAAATATGTCTGTATAAAAAAAGTTATAAATTGTAAAGAAAAATTCATGAAATATTCACATTAAAGTTACAGTATTTATTATACCGACTTTAGAAAAAAAGGAGATGTCTTAATTTAAGTAAATAATTGCAATATAATATAGCATACTGGATATGAAAATAAGCAATAAAGTTTATGAAGTGTGATGTTGATGAAACCGGTAGGAATTACTCTTTCTTCCGTGGTATATATCGACAATAGGCAAGATTTAATGGAAATGTCATCGTCCCTTAATCACAGTTTTGAATTTAGTGATAATTGTTTGTTNATTTCATTCAACCGTTTGTCACAAGATTAAATCCAGCAGAATATTTAATTATTTTATATAGTTTTCACTCTCTTCGATGAAATGTTCAATTTTACTATCATTTAATATTTTTCTACCGTACATGGTATTATTTGCGAACAGATCAATAAATCTTATGAGGTTTAGAAGAACCAACAATATGACAACAGACAAATGAAACCAAACTATGTTCTTATCAGATATTACTATATTACTATAGTAACGTATTACTATAGTATAGTATAGTATAGTAATACTATACTATAGTATAGTATAGTATAGTATTACTATAGTAACGTCACTACCGATCAATTATATTAAACATTATATTGCTCTGACGACTTGACAGGCTGTTGTTAATAAATTTCTGTTGTTGCATAAATAGTTACTATTATTCGATCGTTCGGCAAAAGGGTAAAAGTTGATAAAAACACTTAAAAAAGCACGGACCGTTTTTTTTTTTTTGGCACATATCTTAGGCGATTCATTTCTAAGTAAGAAACGTTTTCATCTTTGATGTTATCTCTTGTGATTCTTGAGATACGCGATTTTGAAGTATTATAAATATAATTTTCTTAGAAAGAGAAATTTAATCTCGATGACCTTAACCTTGGCATGCAGTAGTTCACGAAAGAATTCGAATTAAAATGTATACGTTAAAGATAAGATCTGAAAATGATATTATAACTACCATAAGATACAAGTATCAGGATTTTATATCTAAAGTTTCGTTCGAATCTGGTAACATCTGTAAAAGTTATGAAACGTTCATTGAAATGAATAGACAGAATGATACATAAACAGTACTGCAACAAAATGCCACATAAACATTCTTACTGACGCACTTGGCAATTGTTTTAGTAACTTTGGAATCGAAATATTTCGACCCTTCTTATTTCACTCATTAAATTATAATAACGTCCTTCTCTACTAATTAGTCTCCTTGGTCTGCCTGTAGGATATTTGTCTGTGACTGTTTCTTCGATTTCTGACTTTGTGATAATATAACATATCATAGGTACATATCTATTTCAGATTCTAGAGGTCTGCTGTTATAATTTTCATCTTTATGTCCTTTTCATATCAATTCCCTTTCGAATATCTATATTTCTGATTATTTGGCACTTATTATCACTACAGAGATTAATATTATTCACAGCGAAGCACAAAACTCACTGCACAATTTAATTCTACATCAACTGAGTCTGCCAACGTTTTCTTGTCACTTTGTATACGAAAGTATTGTTTAACGTCGCTTAACATATAAACGTTCCATTACTTTTGCGACCCTGTTTCTATACATCCTTCCAATGAAAGATTTCATAATTTCTACAAACGTCATTGGATTGTTCCAAATTTTAGATACACAGATGTATAATCTTGGTACTTGTATCTTATAGTTGTAAATTTCGACAAATCGCGGGGTGACGCAATTGCGAGGAGAGACGTCAACGGGAGTCGTAAATTCCCGTTACGATTGTGATAATCGACCCCACGAGTTGATCGATCCCCTGATTTCCGTTAAGATAATAGGGGTGATTCAGTTAGTATAACACTGTGATTCACAGAATTATAAGTTATATATTTTCTACACTTAAATTACACTGTTGAGCAGTTACAAATTGATAACTACTTGTCGTTCGGAGGTAAGATAGGTATGCACACAAGAGCAAGGCTCTTACAATAGAATTTAGTACATTAGACGTGAGATTCTATACTTTGCGATTGACTTTTCTAGCGGTGTAGAAGAAGTCGTTGACTTGACTCTCCTGAAGTCGTAGGAGAAGTAAGGTACAGTAACGATGTTGTGTCGTGGGAAAGCTAGTGATGGGTGTGTCTAGCGCACGGGACCATCGGATTTGTTCGTGACATTTTTGGCCAGGAAACTGAGGGCAGTATACATTGCTTCTCATTGGATAAACGAAGGTTGGGACTAGGACTAGGAAGGGTCCTAGCCGCCCTCGATAGAAAGTTGCTAGTAGGAGGAAAGTTGCATCGTACGCGAGAAAAACTAAATTTCCCTTGTCAAGTCGTAGTAGACAATAGCCTTTTGAAATTGATTAAAAACAAATGTTTATTGGGTCTGAAGGACCTTAGCTGGCAAATTATTGGGATTTATGACGGGTCCTTAAGAATATTGAGGGCACGCCGTAAGGATGAGCGGACATCTGGTGTTCCGCTGGCCCGCGGTGTATGGCCTGGTCTAGGTAGAGTGTCGCCCGACGTAACAATAATAACAAGAGCATTGTTTTTATTTCTTAAATTTAACGTGCGTATTTTAATTGTCTAGAGTCTTAGTAGCATATGAAAACTTTCATGAGCTACTGTATATTTTCAAGATTTTTATTCTAAAGTAAATATGTTCGGCGACGAGGGGTAACAACACTTATCCTTGCGTCCCGTCGCTAACCTAACCAAAACCCAATTTCCATCTGAAATCACAATCAGGTTGCTGCCTCTTATATTCGTAGAACAAGACTGACCAGTATTTTAAGAACAAATGGAAATGGTATACAGACATCTTAAAATTTCACATTTACCTAACAGCTCGTCACTTTTAATACACTTCAGGACTGCTGTTTAGTTTCGTTACGATTTTCGAAATAAGTACTGTTTACAAAATTCCGCATTTCAAGAACCAGAAGAGGGTGCCACAGAATTCATAGTGTACGTTACTTGAAAATATAATCTCTACAATATTTATATGTTATGAAAAAAATGATCCGTCCTGTACATGTTTTTGTCTACTTTTGCCGAAAAAAATTTCGTCAACATCATTTTATCACAAAAATATATATATTCACAATAAAACATTAGTCTATGAAAAATAAGATTCACAATATTTCAATTTTCCTCCAAAAAGCATCTCTCTAACCAAAAGAAAATGATATTACTGCATAAAGACGTAACANGGAAATAAACTAAACCAGACGTACCGTAGGATTGCGTTAACGAATTGCGATATTCACGATAGATGGAAGTAAGAATCGACGTATCCAAGGCAGTCCTTTGCGACATGGTCAGCACGCATAATTCCCATACAAGGCACAGATACAGCTTCTTCATCGCAATTTTTCTTGCATAATCAAAAGGTCACTTTTAAGTTTCCACAGTTATATTTTATTTTTATTGATTACAAAGACAAAAAATATAAATTCTTGCGATGACTACTAACTGCTGCGCGTATTATTGAGGGCCTTGATAGCACCGCATCCAGTCTTAGCTGTTGCTAGTTAGCGATCGTTACGAACACTGTTCGCACTCGTAAAAGATTTGAATCTGCTATGCTACGTGATCATAATGTGAGATAAAATGTATACTTTGATTCAGATACTCCCATCTCAATTATTTTTCTTGCTTATGTATTTGCATTTACGTCATCAACAAGGTCAGGAAAATTAATAAATACGGATAGGCAAAGCTTGGGCAATTTTATTTACATATTATATAACCTGTATAGACTACTGTTATTTCTTATTGCACTTTAAAAATTTTATAACAAAAAAAAAGATTTGAAAGAAAAATTTTTCCCAAGAAAAATGTTACAGATGTTGCTTTCCTTGACTTTCATACGTTAAATATGATAAATTCAAGTTAAAATATCTGCTAAATTAATATAGTTTGGATAAAAATAGGTTAATACTTTTTTATAGAGAATGCCGAAATGGATGGACGTATTAAAAGGCATATGATTATATTTGAAAAAACAAAACTGACTTTTGCATTTTCTCTAAATCTTATTACCACATTTTTTAATCCTTTAAATCCTAGAATCCTTATGCGAAGCATTTTCCCGTATTCTCTGAAATGAAAGTATTTAAATGAACGAAGTTAATACGGAAGATGTTAGTTTCTAGTTCGTTACTGGTTACTACTCATATGTTTACTCCTTGATTGCTTTGCCGAGAAGGATGAAATCACACGATATTTTTTTAACGTTACTTATTTCTAACAGGGAACGTCATCATTAGACTAATTTATAATAGAAAGATAGAATTTCATGTTGTTCTAATAGAAAGTGTATTCTATTTGAAGTTTATTAATGTTGGCACTTCTGATTTTCTAATTTCAAAATTTCAGTTCTGTTTCAGTCGCTTAATTACGCCAACGATGTGTAACAAATTGTTTTTCTAAGACGTCTAGTTCTTCTTTTTACCGAGATTTCTGTATTTAAATAGCCAGCCATGTTTGCAGAATGAAAACTAATCGAATTCTTCCGTTTGATATTTAACTTTGAAATATCTATAAACATTCATTAAATCTGACACACATATATATATAATGATAGCAATCTGTTGTAACAAAATGGTAAACATGTTTATGACCCAGTTAACGATAAATAATATGTAATACATTGATAATTAATAATTCATAATGTTTATTTATCCATTGACTCAGTACATGCATTACAAATTGTTGCGAATTATCGACTAAAGTGCAACCGGTCAGGTCAAACCGATCGGTCGATATCGTGTATCTCGAATGAATTAACGCTGAAGGTGGAGGAGTGTTAGAGTAATCCAGCACTGCATTTGCACTTGTTGTATAAACGTAAAGTGTAATATTAAGAACACGGCGGTGGTAAAATCTTGTTAGAAGCGAAGTACTTCACTCGTACGGTAAGATGTCTGATGATGAACTGTCCTCCTACGTTGCCGATTCTCCCTACCAGCCGTTGGGTTTCGTCTGTTCATCGTGCCCTTCTGGCTGCTCCTTTCCCGGGGTTTTTTACCTAACCTCGGAGTCGTTAGGTTTACAGCTCGAGGAGAACATTTCCTAAAAAAGGGATTGGGCCTGTCCATAAACGGACAGCCATTCAAAATTCCGAACACGAAGTATAATATTTGAATTTATACTCACTTTTTCCAATTGAATCTCGTGCTCGAAGAGACGAACCAATTTAATTGTATAATTCGATAGAGAGTAACATAGTTGACACGAATAACGTAATATCACATCGAAGTTATTGAATTTATATCAAGAGCCGGTGATACGAAGACAAAGAAATGTAATGTATGTTCGACATCTTTTCTGTTTGCGATCGTTAATCCGGTACACTTTACGTGTTTCCTTTCCGTATAAATATAATTTTTCCTCGCAATTAGTCGACTCCCGATCACGCTAATATAATACAATCAATATAACAGTATAAAAAGTTCTTGACACTTTACTTGCTTAAATTTTTGTTAATGTATAATGCAAATGTGAAAGGAGCGAAGAAAGCAGAGGAGCAGCGGATCATAAGAGCTTCCGTTATCCTGTTATCGATTAACGTTTAAGTCTCATTAGGAAATAAGTATACGTACGAAGACGCGTATTTAGTTTTCTCTTAGAACGTCATAAAATACTTCCTATTTGCGTCGATACGTTACAGAGCGTGTTACACACTGGCCTAATTGTCTCACAAAACTTCCTCACATTTATTCTGGTAATTGTTATGCATAATCTTATAATAAT
>JACXIP010000067.1:106990-117608 GCA_014737485.1 Bombus picipes
AGAATCAATAACACACACATGGGACACATTGGGATATTGCGAGATATCGCAAGACATCGTAGAAAATGTAAGATATCGCTCAAGACATGGTGGAATACATCACATAATACATTACACAAAATTTGATCCTTAGATTTAATACATTCATGATGTACTTGATCGGTCAATAAATATTTATCCACAGAAGCAGGTTTCTGTTTATCTTCTTGCTCTTTTATAGCTCTCGTTGTTGTTTTTCTTGCTCTTTTCACTGAGCGTAATTTGTCTTTTTGAGTTATTCATAGGTTACGTTACGATTTTCTAAGGCAGAAGTACGTACAAGTGTAAAATTCTATATTATATTATATTCTGTTTATAACTTTGTCTTATAACTTGTGTAGAAGTCTTCAGTTTTAATTATAATTCAAATCGCTGCTATATCGAATACATAACGTTGCATGTAACACAAAAAAGGTAAGTTCAGGTGATCTCCGGAATGTATTACGTAAAAAGACATTGCATGTCTTGCCTGTTCTGTACTTTGTTTGTGTTGTCAGAGACGAAGTTTTCTCTCTGCTACTACAATCGAAACTTGATACGCGCCATCTATGAGTTGCTGTTAGTACTAGAGTTAGGTGTAAGCTATTACACAGTGGGAGGTTCGCATCATGTCATTACAGGGTATGGTTTTACATGAAAGATAATCATTTACGTACCATAGCACTATTCGCATATAAATCTCTACAGGGCAGTTACGGACGCAGTATTACTCTAAATCAAACATCAAATTAGTATACCATTCGTGATGAGCTAAAAATTTACGTCTATTTAACAAGTCAATGGAAGGAATAAGGTATCATGAAAGTCGTTGCATCTACAAAGAGTGTACAGCTCTGCTTTCTGCCGAAAATAGCATCTTCGCGATCTAATTTCAACGCTTAATTTTCTATTTAAATATTCTCAATGTTCTCTACCTATACCATGAGTTTGCACTGCTTGCGATTTAATTACATTATGTAATTGTATTTTAAATGTCTTTTAGAAGCTTTCATTAAATGTTTTGGTAACTGATTAGTTAAATTAATACAAAGTGTCTAAAATTCATTTATATGTTAATTATCGTTACAATTCTGTGTCATCTAATTTCATTTAATGCAAAAATTAGGAATATCTATCAATCTTTAATACAATTTATCATCGGTACATGACTAATTAATTTTATTACGGCTACAGAAAAAAGTATCCTCGTATATACAGACACTCTTATAAAATTCAAATTAGACGTAATAAAATTTGCAATTCAGATAGTTCACGCGGTAGCGCTCGACGTAGCCTAGACTTTCGTAACCTGAGCGTGGACGAGGTCGTGCGACGTATCAGGTAAACGAGCCAATGGTACAATTTCTTTTTTTTTATTGTTTAATTTGTACTTTATAATTTGTCCAGCTGGTTCGGTAAATTTTTCTAGCTCAATTAATAAATAACATGTGGATGGCTACCCCAGCGGGATACCATCTTCGAGTCAGGAAAAGGTGGACGAATTATTCGAAATGCTATTTCGTGGATATGAAAATAATTTTTTTTAATCATTTTGTCAACACGTATGTATAATAAGAATAATAATTTAAGAGGTCGGTGCGATGACAGAGAGCTTTAATAACATATTTTTGATGTTAGTGCGAGCGTGTATCTGTAATTAGGTAATAGAATTGGATATAAGAACGGGACTATGTTTCATTTTCTGACCACCGCGCCGTAAGATAGCCGATCAAGCGAAAGTAGAAACTAACGTTCAGTGAATGCATTCCTACTACGCTTTTGGACTATATGATCAATGCAGTAACACCTCAATCAACAAATTCCAGCACTTGGACTCGCGAAAAACCACATGCAATAATTCGAAAGATTTATTCAAGAATGGAATTATTTGTCAGCATCAACTACATGTGCATTATATTTGCGATTTTTACCTTTACGACTTCGTAGCAAATTTAAAGCAGTACAAAGTTAAAGCACAGGCGTAAACTCTATTTATTCCATACACGATTGCTCACTATTCAAGTCATAGTCGACCAGATCGTCAATTTTTTAATGAAACGTTTGTATTATTGCGAATAGAATGCACACCCGCTCGTCATCGAGCATCCCGTTCACCATATTCGACACCACTGGACTTTGCTCACGATAAAATGTATGTAATTTATGAAATATACGAAAATCATAATGCTTATTAGTTTCATTAAATTCTCGAAAGATAGCGTTGATGGTTACTACCATGGTAGAGTTATCTATTAAGATGCGTTAATGTTGGCCGTCATAATAAAAGAATATATAGTGGCAGAATATAAATAGAACATTTACGTTAACTAATGAGGAAACCGTATATATATGCATAATACATAGTAGCATTGGTGACAAAAAGTTTTTTTTGTCATATGCATTGATGCCGTAATTTTTCAAATGGACGTTACTGAGTGATTTCTTCAAACTGTTGAGGTTGTTAGATGTATAAACAGAGAAACGCGTGGATAAATCGTAAGGTAGAAAATATATTTTAATGCAGAAGTGTAATTACAAGTAGGAATATAATTTGAGTTGTGTGTTACCCTATAACTGAAAACCCCGAAGCCAACGTTGCCTGTCTACAGTTTATGGTCTGCCTTCTTCCCAGTCTTTTCTCTATACGCTGTCGATGGCTTCAGTGCTTGAGAAAACTAAAAAGACCAGATGTAGAGTTTTCTTAGAAGTGGTGACCACTTCAACACAAACAATTTTGAAAATTTCTTATTAACTGTCGCATTTTCGTTCAATACGTTGACATTCTTACTCACAAATATTTATCTGTTTTTAACTGTATCCGAGATAGTCCTTTAGGGGTTGAACTTTAGAGGATGGTTACACCTCATAAATTTGATTTACCGCAACTAAAAAAGAATAGGTGTTTAATATTTCGCGCTGTTCTTCAAGTTTCAAGTTTTATTAAAATCAGAGTCTGTCTATTCGCGACCTTTTCTTGTTGGTGAAGTTTCGTTTCGATTTCATTATGTTTTGCAATTATCGTGCCATTGAATTTATCAAATTGCTGAGTACCCTACTTAAAATATTTTTCCATTTTTTAAAGGAAACCGTCTTTAAATGACTTTATGATGATATATGGTGAATCGATATTCTTCGATTCAGGTAGTCTTATGTATTTTCAATAATGGACATATTGCGGAACTGTTTTTAAGTGTTTCTAAACATGAAACAAGATTAATACTCGTGTATTAGCATCGTATTGCAGAGCATTGTATATCGTGTATTATCGTGTTTTGGATAGTTATCTTGTATCAGGATGAAATTGTCTTTCAAATCCATTTTTTTACGCATTGATGCAGATTATTTTTAAAAATATTTATACACGTTTTAACCTATGAAGCGCTAACTGCACGAATATAGTATATTACACATATATTTTTATCATTAACTTGATTCTTTTTAATATTTTCACAACAGAAACCAGAGTCTAGTCTGGACAGTCCGTTTAACGCGGAATCAGTAGACTACAATATCAAGAAGATAACATCGACGCAGTGAACCAGGAGGGTTACAAACGCCAGCAGTTAAAAATTCTAATTCACTGTATCCAATCTACTGGAATGAATCTGAAGAAACGGAAGATAAGATGCCTCTGATATCGTCTTACGCTGCAAATTAGGCCAAGAAACTCGGCACTAACGACACGAAGAAGAGCACACGAGCTAAGCTAGTACAACCATTAAGAATCAACAACAGGAATACGCGATTCAGATGGTTCAGCGGGGGGAGCCCTGTCTCCCAATTAACCGTCAATCTCCTTCACGCCCCCGCGTCTGCGGGTTACTTGTCACTGTCACTTGCTTTGATGAAATCGACAAAGTGTTCAGCAACACTTCCTCGGGCGTTGCGTTCAACGACACTTCTTGGGTCGAGGTGTTCAACGACACTTCACATGTCGGGACGACACATACATGACGGGATGGCGGCGATCCAGACTACGAGGTAGGTCAACGCCCTGGCCGCGCTGAGTGCACTCGTTCACGTCAGATCACGAAAGTTAAGCAGCGCCGGGAACGGATAGTATTTGGATGGGTGATCGCCTGGGCACACCGTGTGGCGTTGGCGAAGCGCGCTGGGCCCCCCCACCCCATCGGGGCTGGCGGCTCAGCGCCTCGGGGGCCGCCAAGCAATCCGGTAGGGAAACCGGGCTGCCTCCTGGCACGGCAGCTACAGCGACGAAGCGCGGTGTGACAATCACACTCCGCCCCATGAGCGGCGGTATTAGGAGCGCGAGAGAGGCCCCGTTGCAACGCTCACGCGGTTCCCGGCCTCTCTCGATCGCAGCCAGGACGGTATCGTGGAGGTTTTAGTCGATTAGAGTCCGACACTAGCACGCCGCTTTCCCTAGAAGAAGCGGCCTGGCGTCCGTGCGGATTTCCTCCACGTAAACGTATATGTAAATGTATATTTAGCGAATATGCATCAGTAAAGGCGATAATTAATTTTATTTTTTAAAAACACATGGCCGATTTAATCTTTGATATGGATTTAAATGCTGTAATATTAAGTTCTGGATCGCCAAGTTTTTCACTTAGTTGCTGAAAATATATTGTGAATAACGCCAATTTAAGGAGTGAAAGGAGTAGTTTGTGAACCACACATCCCTGTGCTTGGCCTCATTTCCCTGCACGAACGAAAATATGTCAGCTCGAGCATAGTGTAGAACGATTCCAAATGAACGATGCATGGTTAGTAGCATACAAATCGTAGAGAAGAAGACTATGGGATTCACAGACGTAAATCATCCTGCGAGACGTTTTGTAAGAAAAATCATTGATTGAACATCAAATCTGCATGCCCATTAAAATCCGTAACGACATATCGTAAACTGCGCCAGGGTGTTTTCGAATAGAGAGGATTAGTATTTCTTCTGAACCTTCGCCTTCATAAATAATTAATAAACAAATATACATGTAAACGATTTTTTTGTAAGTTTACACATCGTAGGAAAATCACACGCACTGCTGTGGCCGATCTATTTCCAGATAAATCGTAACAAAAATAGCAATATTCACAGAAAAACCACGTATGCATTACAAATTTATGAGGTGTTAATAAATGTGGCAATACGCTGTCTTCTATGAATCACACACAATTTCTGTATAAATCATTGATCACGTTACGCCACGAGGATTACTATAGGCCGTATTTCTAACCGTCGCTCGCGGTCCTACAGTGTCGCACACGGATCGTCTTATCCTCCCGACGGAAGATATACAATATATGGTATCGACGAAGGTGTCACGTAAACTTGAGGGTTGGATAATGAAATAGAATAGCTGAGTCGTAACGCAACTATTAATTTTGTTTTAATTGAACTTTATTACTAATTCAGCAATCAAACTGGAATACACATAAAATTAACATAAATCACAATTCACTCCAACCACGTTATGTGAAACTTAGTTGCAATGATACGTTAAGTACGCGACTGTTATAAGAGGAGAGACCGGTAAAGATATGTTGAGTATTCTAAGGATACAGAATAAGTGAGGTTTTACTGACAATACTGTGTCTGAGGAAAGCGAAGTGAGGGCAGTAGACACTGTCTCCGACTGGATAATAAGACGGTTGGTGGACCAGGAAGGGTTTTAGCCACCCTCGCGAGATAGTTGCTAACAGAACATACCAGATGTGAGGAAAACCAACTTTCCATGCTAACACGTGGTAAACAATAAACGTAAAAGGAAATGTAAGACAAAAGATACTCGCTTGATCCGAAGGACCTTAACTATGAAAATTCCAAGACCCCTGGCGGGTACTTAAGACTATTGAGGGTACGCGCCAAGGATGTGCAGTCATCTGGTTGCCATCCTGTCCGCGGTGTGTGGCCTGGTTTCTGATGTGAATTGACGTTACAAGCGCATAGTTGTCACCAAGCAACGAGATCTAGAAACGTCGATTTTGGTCCGTTACTTTTCCACACAAGAAGGTGGCGTACGTAACCATAGGCGCGAACGATGACGTGACCCGAACGTAGTGGGGGTCGTCTCCCAGAGAAGACAAAGAAACGATCGAAGGGCGATCAGTCCCTTCTGAAGAGTCAAACGTTATACATCGAGAGGTCTGACGATTAAAAATAAAGTACATAGTCTAGTGAATTCATTGAGAGATATCGTAAAGTCGGGTTCACTTTCTGTAACATATTTACTGTATTCACTGTCGAACAATTTGTGGTGTGTTCATCATATTATTATTAAATATTGTCAAATAAACCATTTTATCTTGACCTGTTAATACAGCGTTAAATTCATTGAACTAGCCCTGTTATCTTAATCGAAACAGGGGAACGACTATTTCGCGGCGTCGATTAGCAGCGAGAATTTACGCCTCTCGCTGACGCGTTTTCCTCGAACGGTCGTAACAGATCACCTATATTGCGTTATTCACATACATACACATGAAATAAAATCCTATATCCTATTTATATCTAACTTAAACAGAAACCTACCTACTATTTATTATGTGAAATAATATTTTATCCAGCATGAATGTCACACCTAGTTTCTATCTCGTTGATTGTATCATATATTTTAATGCCGACTGGTCAAAGAACAACAAGGTTTGTGAGCAAACAAACAACTTGAGAATCAAAGTCAGCCTTTAAAACTAATGAAGGATTCTTAGAAAAGTTATACTTTAGAACTATTATATTTTAAAATATGTTTATTTTCTACCATCATTTTTTATTTCTCAGTAGATTTTTCAGTGATAAATTAATATTATTAACAAACAACTATCTCGTAAGTTTTGTTTGGCGGAGGATGATAGAGGTTTCTGTCATTACAATATTGTCATTGTAGTGGAAAAATATTCATTATCAGTGAGCAGATGAATTGCTTACAGCTCAGAAATCATGTGCGTATAAATACATTCATTCTTATTAAAACTTTATAAAAAAATCAAGCAATGTCATAAATGGATTTATTTAGAACGGAAACTGTATTCCTTTAGTTTAAACAGAAAAAATAAGGTTCAAATAGTCAGTACACCATACGGTATATTATCCATAATAAAATCGTTATACTGGACATTTTGATGATCTGATGTATACAGTACAACCTGAAATAACCGAAAATATATGTATTTATATTAATACGTATTACTTATGCGAAGATACATTTATTCGCACCTTGATAACCGTTGTGAGGCTGTTGACTGAAACTCTTGTTTTAGAATAAATTTCCTAACTCCCATCTGGTACAGTGCAACATACTTCTCCCAATTCATATCCTGTAAATCTAGTTTGACCATATCGGTGTCATTCAACATTTTCACCTTCCTCGCCAGGTCGGTACAGTTATCTCTTTGAAAAGTCCATTCATGCATGGTGAAATATTTTACCGATGTGAACAGCTTGTTGCAATTTTTTAAAAGTTTCATCATTCTGAAATATCATTTTTAATTATTATTATAGGTGAAGTCAGAGATTATCCCAGAACGATTGTTCTTGTTGTTTGACAATCGATGGAACACTCACATTGGTTTACTACCTCGAAGTCTTAAAAAGATATCTATGACGACCGCGGGCAAAACACGCGGAATTACACACAGAACGTAATAAATATACCTATTAGCTACAACTGAACAACCTGGGTACCATAGTGTATCGTTCAGTGGCGTTTCTATGCTACACTTTACTATAGCATCTATCATCGGACCCCACCTTGTCAATTGAAATACTTATATTATTATTAATTACTAGAATGATACTTAAAGCAAAGATTGTTATCATACGAGTATCTCGGGAAATATTATGGAAATGACATAAATATTATATTGTATCGCTATTTTTCTAAACTAATGTCATATTGAGATATTTTCTGTTTGTTTGCTCTTCTATTGTCCACGTTACTTAAATAATATGAAACTTTTGGAATACTCTAGCAAACGAATAACATTAGTTGAAAAATAATTGTAAGAAATATTACTTAAAAGGGCATGCGTTACTCGTGCAGTTGTATACTTTAACTTCATGATCACGATGTAGCGTGACATGCCATGCTGTACATATTATCATGTCGACTACGAAATCGACAGGCACTACATCCAATCTGGTCTCTCTCATACCTTGTATCGCTGTTGCACATCCTCTGCCGATTAGCACAAAGGCACCTGATAACATTAAATTGGTTTAAAAATTATTTGTCATTTTTGATTACCAGAAATATACCGCTAACTAGATTGGTAAGAATTCTCGTAATTGTGAGCAACAACAAATTTGAACTATAATAATGATGATCTAGTGCAGAGACTCTCATTTATCCTCTCACGAACAAATCGATTAACTCCAATTTTAGGAAATGTAAGGAGTATTGAAAGATTACTATTGGAAAAGATCTATGAAAATACTTGTTAATGCAGAAATATTCTCTATCCAACCAGGATATGGTTCTTGCAGAGAGGCGCCAATTATGCTTGGTCGTACTATCGCAACTGGCAGATCTTTGCACTTGCTTGCTACAATCTGCTCTGCTAAATTCTTACTGAATGCGTATGTGTTTGGATAAGTTTTTAAAATCCTGTTTTCTATTTCGTTGATGGATGTTTTGTCAAATTTGTCACACATATCGATCACCTCTGAAGATTTCAAGCCCGTGCTGCAAAGTCAATAATAAGTGAACATATTCTTCATTATATGATTATAAATGTAATATTTCTAAACCACTAAACAATATCCGCGTATAACTTATCCTTACGTATAAACTTTTTCCTCGATCTCACGCAGATTCGCATTGCTAAAAGCTGTGCTGACGTGGACGAAGCTAATCGGATGCATCAGTTCGTTCCAAAGTTCGATGACGCGAGCAGTACCTTTCGTATTCACATTAATAGCCACGTGTAACGGCTCGTTGAATCTTACAGTGGCCGCGATGTGAAACACTATGTTTACTTTCTCTAACAACAGATTTCTATCTTCTCGCGAAAGACCTAAATCCGGCAGACTCACGTCACCATTCATGGGATAAACTCTGCTCAGAGCCGAGGGGTGTTTTTCTTTGATGTCATCGTAAATCTGAAGACGAAAAATTACTAGCTCAGGTCCAGAAAAGAAAGTTAATCAATTTGGCTCCTGACAGCCTTATTATATATATTTACGAACGGAATCATCTATGAGATTCTTGAATCGTTGTTCTACCGTTTCGCTAATTTGTGGACGAATTAGTATAAAAATGGCAGAGATGCGTGGACACACGCGGATCAGTTTTTCTAGGAGACCTTTTCCAACAAAGCCGGTTGCTCCAGTCACAAGGATGCCACTACCGGCGTAGAATTCCTCGAGCGAATTCGTCTTATTCGATCCTCCGTTTGTCCCATTTTCATTCGTTTCTCGATTGATTGTATCCATGTTTCAAGATCTTCACACTGTCAGTTCCAATAGTTGCCATAGGTTGACATTTCCGACAAACAGTAAGTGGATAAATGTGTTAAATAATATACCATATTGGTTACAGTTGAGATCTTTTTATATATTACCTTCTAAAGAAATCTACGCAATTCAACAATTATGGTTTCGCCTTGCATGAATCGAATAATGACGTTAAGTCAACGATGCTTCCAGTGTAATGGACAAATATTTTTCTACATGGGGAAGTCGTTGATCAAAAAAAGGAAGAAGTTAGAAGAGCTACGGAACGCGGTAAATACAATTTCTCATGTGGCTGTACATTAATTTGTGTTATTGCACACTACTCCATAAAACGATATCTTAATTACTATTTCGAGTCTAGTTTAAACAATGCTTACGTAGTTTCATTTGACGTCTTTATTTTTTATTCCACGTGTATGCTTGTGAATATCGTAACATATAGTGATCAGTGATTTGTGTGGAGTATGTGTGTGGTTCATGCGATAAAGTGTCCGCTCACATTTAGCCGCTCCTCGTGAATACTTAATACGTATGTGATTTTGCTATCACTACCCGCGAACAGGTGCACATGTGAAATCTGTATTAACATATTTTATATGTTCTCTTCATTCATTAATTATTTATGGAAATTAATTATTTATGGCAAAAGGAAACAAATTTCCGATATGTCGTTATTGATTTGAATGAGTAGACAGGTATAATCTATAATCGATGATTTTTCTAAAATAATGTCGCGTTCGTGTAAAAATCAAAGCGCAATCTTTTTGTTCTCCATTTTTATTTTATTTTAGCATCAAGATTCTGCAACCAAACACACTGTATAGGTAGACTCCCCCTCCCGCCGATGTAATCGACCATCCATTACCTGATTATCGTAATACCGGGACAATCTATTGTCCGAAAATAATATTTCCCAGTAGTATACATATTTTATTAGCATTCATGTACTATGTATTCTAACGTATTCTTCCCTCATTCGGTTCAGTGAATTTTGAATACAAGAGTTTAGTATGCAACGAATAGTGATCTAGCTATCGAAACAAAACAAAACAAAAACTCGAAACTGGTGTAAATGCAATAGAATTAACAAAAATACATAGTGTTAGGAAAGGCCACAATCATAGACGCCGGATGTACTGATGCAACGAACTGGTTTCTCTGTGGAACATCAAATGAAATGGTAACAAAGAG
>JACXIP010000067.1:124867-166151 GCA_014737485.1 Bombus picipes
ACTGCATTAACAGGTTAATATAGCTTGTATATTTAACGATAATGAATGCAATAATATAAACGTTACAAATTATTTAGCGATGAATACAGTTAATATATTACAGCCGATCCACCCGACTTTACCATATCTCTCAATGTATAACGTTTGACTCGTCAGAAGGGACTGATTGCCCTTCGACCATTTCTTTGTCTTCTCTGGGAGACAACCCCCACGACGCTCGAAATCGACGTTTCTAGAGCTCGATACATTGTATACCATCCGTCGGGCAGATCAGATGATCCGTCTGCGATACCGTGAGCGGCGGTTAGAATTACGGCCTATTGTAAGCCTCGTGGCGTAACATCCTCCCCCCGTTGAGAGGGTACCGATCAAAATTAGCGATGTGTGGTATTGGTTGAGGTTCCCTTCCTATTTCGTCTCGATTGCTGGTTGTTCGGAATTCTCTTGAATTGACAGTGGAACAAGCCTTCTGACGCCCCGATCGAAGATGCTCTTTGCCGTCTGAACTGAAGCTGTCCGGATGATCCCATCGGCGCCTGGGTGGACTTTGACAACTCGGCCCAGAGGCCACTGCATTGAGGGCATGTTGTCCTCTCAAAGGATGACGATTGTGCCTTCCTGAATGCTCTGTCCACCATTGCTCCATCTGCTACGGTTGATCAGCTCGTTCAGATACTCTTTATGCCAGCGGTTCCAAAATTGCTGTTTGAGTTGCTGGATATGCTACCATCTGGAGAGCCGGTTGGATGGAGTGTCCCTGAAATCTCGCTCACGCAAACTCATTAATGAATCGCCAATGAGAAAATGTCCGGGAATGAAGACTAGGAGATCGTTTGGGTTGGTGTCAGTCGTTCGCTTCGACCTATTGTTGACGAGAAGGAATCGTAAAATGAATGCCACTTGAATTGAAATCAATTCCACTTCAAAGGAGACAAAAGGGACGTTCTATCAACGTCCCTGTCAACAACAACCAGCGCCACGAGGACACGCATTTATCACATCCCAGACGGCGTCAACCTGTCCCACTTTCCAAGAATCACATTCTATCAGTATGTGTGACATCTTCAAAACCAAATCCCTTCGCGAGTGCCTTCGAGAAGTCAAAGAAGCATCCTTATGCATCAACTGCCTCCGGAAGGGACATACAGCTCGAGATTGCCTCACCGGGTCATGTGGGGCGTATGGAGAGCGACATCATACGATGTTGCATAGGGCAAAACACCACTGAGGGTCTCGTTCCAGCACGCCCAGTCCAAAATCCTCTCCATCAAACAGTCGATCCACAACACGTTCCTTGCCACGCTATTCATCACCCACTTGCCACAGAACGAGTTCTGCCCGAGCAGCCCAGCTAAGCGGACGGGAAAAACAGTGCTTCAGAATAATGCGGCAAGTGGGGAAGAGGAAGCCAAGAACGGCTACACCAATAGCCAAATGGCGGAAACACATGTCTTCTATAAAGAAGAGCAAACATACCATGAAACAAATAACACCGATAAAAATAATAACCAAAGACGAACAATACTACATAAATAAAACAACAAACACATCAAAAACAAGTCAAAAAAACAAACCAAGAACAGGACTGCTCAGCTACAATAGAAGTTAATATGGAAACCAACAAAGAAACAACTCAACAGGAAGAAAGCTGGAAGGTGGCCAGCTACAATAAAAAACGAAAAATAACAGTCAATCTTGATACGGAAAAGCAGCGATAGCTGCAAGAATTACCACTAAGAAAGTCCTTCAGCTCGTTAACGGAAGAACTAGACGATGACCCAACAAGCAAAACTACAACTCAACCAATACACACTACAAAACCACCACCAATATTTGTTGAGGCGCAAATAATAGACCCGCTTATAGAACAACTAAACAATACAGTAGGAAAGGATAATTACATAATAAAACAAACAAAATTAGGACAGGTAAAAATTCAAACAAACACCCCAGAAAATTATAGGAAAGTGATAAAAGAATTAAGGGGAAAAAATGCTATATACCACACGTACCAGCTCAAAACGGAAACTACAAAATAGTTATAAGAGGGCTACATCCAAAAATTAACACACAAAAATTAAGTGACGAACTAGCAAAAATTGGCCATCAAACAAGAACAATAAGCAATATGACAAGGTACGATACGAAGCAATCATTACTACTATTCTTAATAGAGCTAGAACCCAGAACCAACAACAAAGAAATTTATGAAATCAAAAAAATTCTAAACACAATAGTAACAGTGGAACCACCACGCTACAAAAAAGATATTCCACAATGCATGCGGTGCCAACAACACGGTGATATAAAAAACTATTGTAACAGAAGCCCGGCATGTGTTAAATGTGCAAAAAATCACTTAACGATACACTGCCCATACACGGGAAAAATTGAAGAAGTTAGATGTTATAATTGTAACGGAAACCACCCAGCCAGCTATAAAGGAAGTGAAATCAGGAAACAACTTCAACGTAAACTGTTTCCACCACTTCGCAATAGATCAGACGATAACTACCAACAACAACAAAGTACAACGGATAACGAAGCAACGTTGAAAGCTCAAAAGGTAATAGAAGCTATAAGCAGAAACACAGATCGCCAAGGAAACCGAAGCTACGCGCAAGCAACCCAAAACATTAGACAAGCAACGCCCATAAACAATCAGAGTCAAAGCAACAACACCGAAGACGCTACAGAAATCAAACAACTACTAAAGCAATCCATTAAAAACACCGAAGTACTCACAAAAATGATAAGCGAACGAAACGCAGTCCTCAGACAGCAAACACAACAAATCACAACCATGCTACAACGGCTCACTAACATGCTGAGCAAAAAATAAAAACGGACACGCTTAAAATAGCAGCCCGGAACTCTAACGGCCTACAGCAAAGGGCCCCCGAGAAACTAAAACATTCCTGTACAACAATAATATCGACATACTACTCGTATCAGAAACACACGTCACTACAAAAAGTTACATAAAAATACCGTACTACACCATATATGATACCAAGCATCCCTCAGTAAAAGCACATGAAGGGTCCGCAGTAGTAATAAAAAACGACATTAAACATAACTTACACAGCCAGATTAGTAAGGAACATATACAAGCAACCACCGTTACTGTACAAACTACCAGCAACCATTTACAGTTATCAGCAGTATATATACCACCGCGACACAAAATTACATCACAAATGTGGGAAGAGTACTTTCAACACTTAGGTGATAAGTATATCGCAGCTGGAGACTACAACTCAAAGCACACACTATGGGGATCAAGAATCACTACACCACGAGGTAGAACATTGGAAAACTACATTAGAAGTAATAACCTCAATATACTATCCACGGGAAGACCGACATACTGGGCGATAGACCTGAGCAAAATACCTGACCTACTTGATTTTGCAGTTACAAAGGGACTAAACGCAAATAAACTAAATATAGCACCCATCATCGAGCTTAGCTCTGATCATAGACCCATATTAATTACACACAGAAACAAGCCAATACTTTACAACAATTCAGAAACGCTATGCAATAAAACCACCAAATGACAAACATTTAAGGAAATAATCGAGAGCAAAATCAACTGCAACATCCCATTGAAAACACCTGAACACATCGAACAAGCAGTAACAATATTTACAGAAACTATTCAGGAAGCAGCATGGGCAACCACCATACCTGAATCAACTAATAGACAAACAAAAATAATTCCGCCAGACGTCCTCGAAAAAATTAGAGAAAGAAGAAAAGCGAAAGCAAAATGGCAAAACATAGAACAAAAGAAGACAAAACACGCCTAAACATACTCGCAAAGGAAATAAAAAACAAAACTAAAGAGCACAACAACAAGGAGTTTACAAAGTTCATCGAGTCACTATCTGCACACGAGAACTACAACTACTCTCTATGAAAAGCCACAAAAAAAATAAGCAAGACAATAAAAATGGTCCCAGGAATCAGAAGATCAGATAACACATGAGCAAGAAGCAACGAAGGGAAAGCTGAAGAATTTTCCAACCACCTATGCAACACATTTACACCACATAATATCAACAACAGCAACCACAATAATCATACGGACGAGGATGCGCCAACTTGTACATCAACTGACAAACACTACACCATACCCAAAACAACAGCACAAGAAATTAGAAACATAATCGAGAAAACAAAAAATAATAAAGCACCAGGAATAGACCTAATCAATGGCAAAATCTTGAAAAACCTTCCGCCAAAAGCGATAAGTCAAATCGCAATAATAGTTAACGCAATACTAAGAATACAGTACTTTTTGGAAACTGGCACAGATCATAATGATACTGAAACCAGGCAAAGACCCACATCAAAACAAATCATACAGACCAATTCCATTACTTCCTGTGTTCTCTAAAATACCAGAGATAGTAATTTACGACCGCATAAAACCAATAATAGAGAAGGAAAAATTAATACCAGACCACGAATTCGGATTCAGAAACAAACACTCCACTATAGAGCAAATGCACAGACTGGTCAATGAAATAATAATAGCGCTAGAAAACAAACAATACTGCACAGCCCTCTTTATGGACATCGAGAAGGCATTTGACAAGATAAACCACAATAGCCTATTTCAAACAATCAGAAAACAATTCCCGCAGATTCCAGCAGATATACCATTTAATTAAATCTTACTTAAGCAGTAAAACCTACGTAGTAAAAATTAAAGACACATACTCTGAAATGAAAGAAATCAAGGCAGGGGTTCCGCAAGGAAGCGTCTTAGGACCAGTTCTATACACATTATACACGGCCAACGTACCAACAACTAACAATAGCAAAATACTGACATTTGCGGATAACACAGCTGTCAGAGAGTGCTCTACATCAGAGAGAAAGCACTGTTCTGGATTTGTATTTATGTTCCATTGACTAGCAGAAAAATTTTATGAAACTACTGGTTGAAGAAGAACGAAGCAGGCAGAAATAAGAGAATGCAGGAATGAGAGGGAACAGGTAGCAAGGAGATACCATAAATGAACAGGAAGTAAGAAGGCAAACAGAGAAATTAAAGAAAGGAAAGATGATAGGAACAGGTGAAGCGGAAAAAGTAGTAAATATGCAGTATATGAGGTATACTTGCATGGTGATAGAAAAGCACTAGCAGGAATTACGGTGTTGATGAATCAAGGATTACTAGAGGGATGGAAAAAAGATATCATTAGCTCTACATTTGAACCAGTAGACGGAGACAGTACAAAGAATTACACAGTGATAACATCACTAAGTAAGGCATACAAGATATATGCGATGGCTCTTGAAAAAAGATTGAATGCGAAACTGGAACAGAAGAAAATTATGCCACAGATGCAAGCCGGCTCTAGACGCGGAAGAATACTTTTGTCCTGAATTATGTGATAAGTAGAGAAATTAAGAAGGGAGAGGAAAAGCTGTACACGTTTTCACCGACCTTGTAGCGACTTTCGAAAAAGGAAAAGATTTAATGTTAAACGCGAGAAAATCTAGAGTAACGCGAGTAAAACTAGAGAAAAAAGTAGAAGACTTTAAGTATTTAGAATACAGTCTGCAAAAAAAGAAAAAAAGGGGGAAAGAGGTTTAAAAATAGCCTGGAAAAAAATGACGATTTTCGGCAATTCGTGGAAAGCTTCGCGTAACAGAAATATGGGAATGGGATGAATCGGAAGAGTTAGAAAAATTATACACGAAAAACGTAAATAGGTGGTAAACGGAGGTGTGCAGTGGTTGTATGGTTCTCCCTGGAAATGTGGTTGTGCTGACATACGGCCTCAAGAACGGGCCTAGCCATGTGTGATTTTACCTCGGAGGTGCCAATATAATGGGACACACGTTATATTAATAATGAAACTCCGGACAGAAACTGCCTAGCAACGGTGATTGGAACTTTCTCGATGCTTCTAACGAGTATAAAACAAACGAACGCAATTGTAAAGAGTGGAAAGTTTTCATCAGTCTGGTATTCGTGCAATCGCCTTGGAAAGTTACACATCGAGCAGTTTATACCGAGCGTCCCAGCAATAGTATTTTGTGCTTAAAAGTATTCTACGCTTAGTAAAGAGTTATCCCGTTGACCGTGGATTCGTTATCGAACCCAAGAACATTATATCAATTGCATATTGCGTATCTAAACACCACGATTGTTCGTTAAACTTTGTAAAAGTCATTTTTGTACCTGTAAATATAATCTCTGTTGTACAAAACAATGTCTAATTCAAATGAAGATCTATTACGCGCCCTAAATTCTACCGATAAGCCGACATATATAAATAAAATAGTTTTGATACACACAGAATAATTATGTAAATATGTATATCTATATTATAATATACTTTTAATTATTGCAATTAACTTTATACGGAAAATTTTTTCTATAAAATCAAAAATGATAGAGGTACTATATGGTTCCCATTTAAATGTCCCGCTTTGTATATTCAAGATAGTGGTCAGATGGCGCTCTTGTCAAATAGGAGACACAAGAGATCACGAAATTGACAGATCATCGGTGATTCCTTGCGTTGCACTTCGAACGTTTCACAAATAAGGTAACGAATTGAACTTTAGATATAGTAGTAAAATTTATTGTACGAATCCAACATAGCGCAGGTTCAGAGAGTTAGAATAGAGAATGTCGAGAGTTGATTTTAGCAAGGTTTATATACTATGGGTTTGGCTGTTATAGAGGGGATGTCGCCGGGGGTGTCACCCGGGCCCAGGTCAGAGATGGCCATGCTGTTACTGTTCTCTGACACTGGAACACTCTCTACGTTGTCGTTTCGATGGCCTGCGTTAGATCCCCTTGGATTTCCTATCGCTAATTTATGGCTCTGTGACACTCGCTTTGATCAATCGCCATGACTACATAGAAATCTTTCACTCTCTTACAGAACCACGGTAAATTATACAATGTAATATATACAACGATATAAAGAACACAGTTTGTTTTCCTTCCACCATGCCTATGGCGTTGCTTGCTTGTCCAAATGAATTGAAAAATGTTTGCTTCTTGTTTGATGTTTTCACGGTTGCAGGATACAATATCTTTTTAAACGTACATATCCTTTAATAAAACTAGCATTTAATTCTACGGTAACACAAATTTAGTTCCCAGATTTCTACTCGGAATGCTACTAAACTTCTACGTCATAAATGTAAATTGCAAAGTAATTAATAAAATATAAAATATAAAATATAATATATGTATAAATATAAACGTAATCTAACGTTATCTACATGATATGTATATAAATATCTGAGGTGACTTGTCGTGATAGGTGCGAAAGGAACACTCAGAAGTTTAACGAACAACAGTTTATTAAGAAACGATTTAACAGACAGAGTCAACAAATAACAATTAACAGGTATGAATCAACAAATAACTGGTAACGATTAACAACTAACAATTGACACCAAGAGTTCAATCGACGCGTTGCTATGCAATGGCACTGAGGTCTTTTTTATTTCACGCAAGACAGACTGACTGTCCTTTTGTTCCGGATCGATCGGATTCTTCCCTTCGTTGCCCATCGATATCCCCCACTAGCGTGCGTTCATTAGATGTGCCGCCGCGGCTGGCACGCGTATGCTCTTCCGGGAATTCGGCGGAAAGAGCATGAAGATATCGATGGCACATTGGGCACGTCGGTGTTGCGCTTTGACGGCGTAGCGCTTTGTATCCAGAGCCGTTGGAAAGTTCCGTGGCCCGTGTCGCCACATATCCATATTACCATTTTTCATTGTTAGCTGTATTTTCGACCAGACGCGGGAAGACGCGCTCGAGAGGAAACTCGTCAACGGGAGTCGTAAATTCCCGTTACGATTGTAATAACCGACGCCACGAACAGATCGATCCCCTGATTTCCGTTGAAATAATAGGGGTGGTTGAGGTGGTATAACGCTGCGATTAACAGGGTTATAAACTATGTATTTCCAATAACTTTACACAAGATAGTAACGCCGATGCGTAAGATGTCAGTGAAGAATAAATGGATTACTCTTAGATGAGAGAATCAGTGTAGAGATGATGACTGATCTGAAGACAGAGCTCGAGTCCTGGTAGATATGTTGTCGTCGAAGAAATTTTGAGGTGATGAGTCTGTTAGAATTGAGAGATAACTGAACCTCTGCTCTCATGTAATTACGGAGGAAAACTCGGTGTGTGGGTATTTTTTGAACGAAGAAAGCGGATTCGTTGTTCACACTTTTCGTTATGAAAATTGAGTGTAACGATCCGCGATACGCATTGGTTATGGCCAGCGTTAATGAATGAAGATAGGAGGAGGAAGCCTCCTAGCAACATGGCTCATGGGTGACCTTGTTTATGGAAAAAAGCAGCTTTTTCGTTAGACAACCATTTGCTTTCCCCGTAATTTGTAAGAACGTGCAAAAAACCTAAGGACTGTTTTAAGTACCAGCTATAAACCGAAAATACTAGCAGGCTTAAAGGTTCCTGCAAGCTAATAAGATTCAGTTTATGGTAGGGCCTTAGGTTTATTGAGGGTCTGTCTAATGGTGCTTGGGCCTTGACGGTCAGACAATGAAGGACGTCGCATGGATTATCTCACGCGACGTAACGATAACGAATTCTCAAAATTCATAGAAATAGTGTCTGCGCATGAGAATGCTAATTAGTATCTATGGAAAGCGACGAACGAAAGAAAAAGTCAATGAAACTAATTCCAGCAATCAGAAAAGCAGACAACACATGGGCCAGAAGCAACGAAGAGCAGGCTATAGGATTCTCCAACCAGCTTTGTAACACAATTACTCCATATAATATTAACAACAGTAAATCCAAATGTCATTCATACGAAGATGCGCTAAATACCAGTACTCCAAGTAACAAGCACTATACCATGCCTAATAAAACAGCACAAGTAATTAGAATCATAACAGAGAAAACAAAAAACAATAAAGCACCAGGAATCGACATAATCAATGGTAAAATCTTGAAACACCTCCCCCCAAAAGCAATATGTTTAATCACAATAATATTCAATGCAATGTTAAGAATACTATACTTTCCCAATCCATGGAAGCTAGCACAGATCATAATGTTACCTACGCCAGACTAAGACACATAGGAAATTAAATCCTACAGGCCAATATCATTACTCCCTGTGTTTTCCAAAATACTAAAGTACAAATTAAATAATAAGAAAAATACCGTTACGTCTTGTGATCCTCCACGTAAACCATACTCCATCCATTGGTCAAGATAATCACCAGATGTCTCAGCATTCTTAGCCGGATCTGCAATAATCCCAAGATCCGTCATANAATTTTAGCATTTTTTACAATCAAGGCTCTTAAATTCCTCAAGTATCATTTAAGTAACGAGAATTTACGACTCTCGTTGCCGCATTCTACGGCGAACGCGACACTCCGCGAAGCGGTCGAACAAGTCTATCTTTACTGCGCGTGACGGCAAATCGACCTCAATATATTCTTAATCGTATGCGCTCGGCATTTTAATTAGCATAGGTTACCTTTAAATGGACTCTGCACCCGCAAACTGAACCGCGCGCATGTATTTATAGCCGATATCCATCAAGTGTGTGGTAGAACTATGAGCTGCCTTGTGTTTCTTTTCATCGGTCGTTATGTGTTTTCTTTTGTGTCTATTTTCCTGTAATATCTATTTGTTTATTTCTCATCCCTGTGAATTCTGTGGAAGGCATTAATCTGAATGAAAGAGCGTGGACAATACTTTTGATGTCGGCGAAGGATGATTGCGACGGAAGTATAACAAGCAAATGTCATACACTTGCGAATGTAACGCCTATCGTAATAGCAGAAGAAGGATTATCATCTATTGAAAATAAGCCTGCTACCACGAATGAGATTCGTTGCGTGATTAAAGATGTAACAAGTCGTGGTGCAGATATAATCAACGGGAAATTTAATTTAACGGGAAACGAAATAAATGTTCGAGAATTCAGTAACTTTGTTTAAATTATTGTAGTAATTAATGATCCGATGACATTTTTGATATATATTGCATTTATAATGATAATTGACAATTAATAGGAGACACAATTAAATATACAATGTCAAGGAATCTGCGATCGCATGTTACTTGTTGCTATTTCCACTCTGTGTTCTTTATCAAAGATCGAACGACAATGCGACTTCACGATAGTAGATACCGACACGTGTGTCACAGGGCTTTAATGAATTTCGGCGTGAAACACCTCAAGATACGCATACTTTTAATAACATCACCCTCTAACTGAAACTAGATAATGTCATGCGTTAATGATACGATTAACATTTTTACTTCCAAAACCAAAGTAGAAATACCTTTGAATCATCTTAAAGCGTGAACAATTGACAGCAGTTGACTTTTTATCATAGATTGCTTCTACGCTTACATTTTAATGATATTTTCATTACGTATAAGCTTTTACCGGTTAAGATGAAGGTGAAAATGTTTGAATTGCTAATTGCATTTCATACGAACGATCTATTGTGGTGGTATTAAAAAGAAATAACACACAGTCAGTGTAAAAGATATTCATGCAGTAACTAACTGTAACAAAAATTAAAATTATAGTAGAATATCGTTTAGTAAGAAATTTTTTGCAAATGAATAATGTTTATATATTCTTACAAGTCTACAAAGTAATTTAAGAAAAAATTCCTGTGACATATTCCTGTTCTGAAAATATAATATTAATAAGAATCTAGCTAATGATAAAGATATATATGTAATATATATATTCGTACAGTTCGCGGTTCATAGAATAAAACGTATATAAATATTTTGAAGAATAATCAGCATCAATGCGTAAAAAATGAATTTGGACGACAATTTCATCCTGATACAAGGTAACTATCCAAAACACGATAATAAACGAGATACAATGATATGCAATACAATGCTAATACACGATCGTTAATCTTGTATCATATTTGGAAACACTTAAAAATAGTTTTAGAGTATAAACATTATTGAAAATATATGGGACCACCTGAAACGAAAAATATCGAGTCACCATATTTCATCAAAAAATCATTCAAAGGAGGTCTTTTTAGGAGAATGGAAAAATATTTCCACGACAGTTTGAAGCCATAAAATCAAATGGAAACTTCCCACTAACAAGAAAAGGTCGAGATCGGTTAGATTCTGAATTTGATAAAACTTTGCAGATTTGAAAGGCAGCGCATAATATTAGACTCGTATCTTTTTTAGCTACGATATGCCTAATGCTAATGCCTAAGAGATTATTTCGGAAACAGTTAAATGCAGATAAAAGTTTGTTAATACAAATTTTATGATGTTCAGCGTATTGAAAGAAACCTCTCTTGTTAATCACAAGTATTCAAAATTGTTTGAAGAAATTACGTTAGTCATGTTCATTTGAGAAATAGTGGCAGCAATACATATGACAAAAGAAATTGCATCTTTATTATCAATACTACGATATGTGTATATATGGGTTCTAATTAATGTAAACATCCTACTTATATTCCGATATTTCATTTTGTATTTATTACGCATACGACCGAAATCAGCGTCGCCGACGATCAACGGTACAAGCATTTTCATTGATGATTTGATAATATAATAATAGTGGCTGTGGATGCTATCGTTCGAGAATGTTTATTACAACTAATAAGAATTACGATTTTTGTACATTTTTAATTTTATTACATTCGAAGTTCAATATTGTGGAACCTGAAGAACGAGGTGGTCCATGAGCAGCAGGTCTGCATTCTGTCCGCAAGAACACAAATGTTTAATTAAAAAATTGGCGAACTGGTCAACAATGAGGTGGGCCGTAAGCAAACATACATGCAACAGATTGAGTTTACGCCTGTGCATTAACTTTAACACAATTTACTATGGAGTCATGAAAGTAAAAATCGCAAATATAATGCATTTGTTATCAATGCAGGCACATAATTCCATTCTCGATTAAATCAAAATTAAAATTATCGCATGCAGACTTTCGCGAACCCTAATCCTGATATTTCTTGATTGAGGATGTTACTGCATTGATTATATGGTACAAAAGCGTAGTTGTATTTTAAGTAGCATCCGATGGCAAAATTTTTTAGAATTATAAGTTTTGTCTCGCATTCGCCGATCATCGATTTAAAATACTCTATGTAAACACTTTAACGAATATACATGAGTAAAGGCGATAATTAATCTTGTTTTTAGAAACACATGGCCGATTTAATCTTTGATATGGATTTAAATGCCGTAATATTAAGTTCTGGATCGCCAAGTTTTTCACTTAGTTGCTGAAAATATATTGTGAATAACGCCAATTTAAGGAGTGGAAGGAGTAGTTTGTGAACCATGGATCTTTTGAGACTTCTTTCTTCGTTCAAGAAAATCGGTCGAAATATCCCTGTGCTTGGCTTGATCTCCATACACGAACGAAAATATGTCAGCTCGAATAACATAATGCAGAGCGATTCCAAATGAACGATGAATGGTTAGTAGCTTACAAGTCGTAGAGAAGAAGATTATGGGATTCGCAGACGTAAATTATCCTGCGAGAGGTTTTTTAAGAAAAATCATAGATTGAACATCATATCTGCATGCTCATTAAAATCCGTAACGTCATATAATAAACTGCTCCAGGGTGTTTTCGAATGGAGAGGATTAGTATTTTCTCTGAACCTTCGCCTTCATAAATAAGTAATAAACAAATATACATGTGAACAATTTTTTTGCATGTTTACACATCGTAAAGTGCCAGTGCTCTATGAAGTTCGTAAAACAGCACGTGTCGCCCATCCGTCGAAAGTTTTTTTTTTTTATTTATTTATTAAAATTTATAATCAATTCTCGCATTGAGAATTTTCAGTAATTTTTTCTGGCGTGGCGCAGTGACATGGCTAAATATTTATAATGAGTTAATACTTATTATAGATAAGTATAATTTATAAGTAAGTGTTATAAATAAATAAATATTAATTAATTTAGATAACTAATTGAATCTAGCGTTTAGGTCTAGCGGGTAGTGTCTCTTCAGCCTGCGAATCTAGTCTGATGTATCAAGTTGTCCAGTGATTAAGGGATTTCGGTGTTTGTTGACTCTTCTGCTATATCTGTCGCTAAGTTCTGCCCGAGCAGCCGAGCTAAGCGGACGTGAAAAACAGTGCTCAGAATAATGCGGCAAGTGGGGAAGAGAAAGCTACGAACGACTACGCCCATAGCTAAATGGTGGAAACCCGTGTTTTCTATTAAGAAGACTACAGGCAAACCTACCATGAAAAAGCAAATAAAACCAACAAAAGTTATTAACAAAGCCGAACAATACTACATAAATAAAACAACAAACACATCAAAAACAAGTCAACAAATAAACCAAGAACAGGACTGCTCAGTTACAATAGAAGTTGATATGGAAACCAACAAAGAAACAACTCAACAGGATGAAAGCTGGAAGGTGGCCAGCTACAATAAAAAACGAAAAATAACAGGTAATTTAGATACGGAAAAGCAGCGATGACTGCAAGAATTACCACTAAGAAACTCCTACAGCTCGCCAACGGAAGAACCAGACGATGACCCAACAAACAAAACCACAACTCAACCAACACACATCGCCAAACCACCGCCAATATACATAGAAGTCCAAATAATAGACCCCTCATCGAACTACTTAACAACACGGCGGAAAAAGATAACTACTACATAAAACAAGTAAAACCAGATCAGGTAAAGGTACAAACACGCACCCCTGAAATATTCAGAAAAGTAACAATGGCACTAAAGGAAAAAAACGCTCGGTATCACACTTACCAGCTCAAAACTGATAAAAGCTATAAAGCAGTAATCAGAGGATTGCACCAAAAAACAAACCCAAACTACATAAGCGAGGAATTAGCTAAAATCGGGCACCAAGTAAGAACAATTAACAACATAACCAGGTATGATAACAAACAACCTTTACCGTTGTTTCTAGTAGAACTAGAACCCAAAAACAACAATAAGGAAATTTTCGACGTTAAAAATCTACTAAACACAATAATTATAGTCGAGCCACCCAGGCACAAAGACGACATACCGCAATGTATGCGGTGCCAACAATACGGACACACAAAGAACTACTGCAACAGAATCCGGGCGTGTGTCAAGTGCGCAGAAATGCATCTAACAGCGAACTGCCCAGACACGGGAAAAACAAACGATGTAAAATGCTGCAACTGCGGTGGAAACCACCCAGCCAGCTACAAAGGCTGTGTAGTCAGAAAGCAACTGCAACGTAAACTGTTTCCGCCGCTTCGAAACAGGACGCACAGCAATTTCCACGCGCAACAGGATAACACAGAATCCGTGACAATACCAAATCTACAGCACGTAATGAGCTATAAGCACAGTAACACCAACACCGTTGGTAGCCGAAGCTACGCGCAAGTAGTCAACCAAGCGGCACACTTAAACAACCAAAATCAGAACAATAACAGCAACAACACTACAGAAAACAAGAAACTGCTCAAACAGATCATCAAAAACAGCGAAATACTTACAAAAATGATAAGCGAACAAAACGCAGTCCTCAGACAGCAAACACAACGAATCACAACCATGCTACAACTAATTACCAACATGCTGAGCAAAAAATAAAAACGGACATGCTTAAAATAGCAGCCTGGAACTCTAACAGCCTGCAACAAAGGACCCTAGAAACTAAAACATTCCTGTACAACAATAATATCGACATACTACTCGTATAAGAAACACACCTCACTACAAAAAGTTACATAAAAATACCAACCAATACCAAATACGACACCAAGCATCCCTCAGGAAAAGCACACGGAGGGACCGAAGTAATAATAAAAAACGACATTAAACATCACTTACACAGTCAGATTAGTAAGGAACATATACAAGCAACCACCGGTACCGTACAAACTAGCAGCAACCATTTACAGTTGTCAGCAGTATATATACCACCGCGACACAAAATTATATCACAAATGTGGGAAGAGTACTTTCAACACTTAGGTGACAAGTATATCGCAGCTGGAGACTATAACTCAAAGCACACACTATGGGGATCAAGAATCACTACACGACGAGGTAGAACTTTGGAGAACTACATTAGAAACAATAACCTCAATATACTATCCACGGGAAGACCGACATACTGGCCGGCAGACCTGAGCAAAATACCTGACCTACTCGATTTTGCAGTTACACAGGGACTAAACGTAAATAAACTAAACATAGCACCCAGTCTTACTTACTAAGCAGTCGAGCTTACCTCTGACCATACACCCATAATAATTACATACAGAAACAAACCAATATTTTACAACAATTCAGAGACGCTATGCAATAAAACTACCAAATGGCAAACATTTAAAGAAATAATCAAGAACAAAATCTACTGCAACATCCCATTGATAAAACCTGAACGCATCGAACAAGCAGTAACAACATTTACAGAAATTATTCAGCATGGGCAACCACCATACCTGAATCAACTAATAGACAAACAAAAATAATTCCGCCAGACATCCTCGAAAAAATTAGAGAAAAAACAAAAGCGAAAGCAAAATGGCGAAAACATTGATCAAAAGAAAACAAAAAACACCTAAACAAACTTGCAAAGGAAATAAAAAACAAAATAAAAAAACACAACAACAACGAGTTCACAAAATTCATTAAGTCAGTATCTGCACACGAGAACTCCAACTATTCCCTATGGAAAGCCACAAAAAAAAATAAAGAAGCCAATGAAACTAGTCCCAGCAATCAGAAAAGCAGATAATACATGGGCAAGAAGCAACGAAGAACAAGCTGAAGAATTTTCCAACCATCTAAGCAACACATTTACACCACATAATATCAATAATAGCAACCACGACTGTCATACGGACGAGGATGCGGTAACCACTAGTACCGCAACTGACAAACACTACATCATACCTAAAACAACAGCATATGAAATTAGAAACATAATCGAAAAAACAAAAAATAATAAAGCACCAGGAATCGACCTAATCAATGGCAAAATCTTGAAAAACCTTCCGCCAAAAGCGATAAGACAAATCACTATAATATTTAACGCAATACTAAGAATTCAATACTTACCTAAAATTTGGAAACTGGCACAGATCATAATGTTACCTAACCAGGCCAAGACAATATATATATATATAGTTTCCTCATTAGTTAATGTAATTGTCCTATTTATATTATTATATATATATATCCTATTATATATATATGCATCATACATAGTAGCATTCGTGACAAAAAGTACAAGTTTTGTTTGTCATATGCATTGATGGCGTAATTTTTCAAATAAACATGACTGACGTAATTTCTTCAAACAATTTTGAAATTTCTTATTAACTGTAGTACTTTTCCTATATGCTAACATTTTTATTAACAAATTTTTGTCTATTTCTAATTGTTTCGTTGCAGCCTTTTTGGGCTAGAACTTTAGAGAATGATTACTGTTAAGATATAGAGAGGATTCGAAGATACTTTATTTCACACACACAGCTATACATATCGATAGATTTATCAAAATGATTTACATCGTTAATTATGTGATCGGTACAACCTATCAAATATCAAATATCAATATATCAAATAGCCACATTATATCGTTATCACTTATCTCGTTCATCCCGCTGCTGTGTGCTGCGTGCGCCGTTGCCATCCATGTGCCTGCTCCTGAGTTGCCATACTCGCTCGTGTCGGCTGCTGATTGACGATGGAAGTTTCCGCATCCCCTGCTCGTATTGCCACGCCAAATAACTGTTACTGCTTCCCGCTTGGACGCCATTTTGAAACTCTCTCGCAAAATGTCCTACTCTTCCACATTTGAAGCATCCTTCCTTTTTTGCAGCAAAGAAAGTTAGTTTTCATTTCTCCTCGATTAGATTTATCTTTCTTCTCCGCTATTTCTATTTTAATCTTCACGTACGCTACCGTTTGATTTTCTTCTTTCACTGCATCTACTATCTCCGCTATGTAGCTGCACTCTTCGGTATTTAGCATGTAATTTAGCTTTTCCCTCTCACTCACTTGTGCGCCCGCACCTTTTATTTTATTTATTAATTTTTCAAAATCGCTAAAGAACGATGCTGAATCACTATATTTATCAAAACTTATCTTCTCCAATCTCCTTCTGCACACGATCTATAGTGCCGTCGACTCTTTCAAGTACATTTCGTCGAAATTTTCCATTATTTCATACGCTGTTCTTTCTTCCCTAATATGTCCTAATTGTCTATTTGTGATGGCACTGTAAATTGTGTTTATTGCTTTCAGATCCTGTTTCGACCGTTCGCGGAGAGACGCGATCGCGAGATAACGCGTCAACGAGAGTTGTAAGTTCCCGTTACGATTAAATAATCGACGCCACGAACTGATCGATCCCCTTATTTCTGTTATGATAATAAAGGTAGTTCAATGAAATTACACCAATGTAACACAAATAAACTAATGTTTATTTTAACAACTTATTGACTAGAGAGATATAAGTGGAACAAAAAGATGTAATTGCGTTTTGGTTGATAAGTAATACGCGACGTATGATATGTGTTGACGGTTCGACTTCTCGACAAGTTATGATCGCCCTTCGATCTTTTTCGTCTTTTCTGGAAGACGACCCCCCACAACGTTCGGATCACGCCACGTTATTTTACGCAAGGTAAAATAACGGCCACGAGTCGACGTTTCTGGAAGTCGCCCTGCTTAATGAACCATGCGCTTGCTACTACAATGTTTGTTTGCCGGGCAGAAGCGACGATCCGTCTGCGACACTGCAATGCCCCGATCTGCGGTTAAGAATATGGCCTATGGCAAGCCGCATGGCGTAACAGATCCTTTTTGTCCCAGTCTGTATTGTCTGTTCTGGTCTTCACTCGAGTTATAACAGTATCGCATTCTTTATATCTTAAATACATTATTATTCTCTTCTTCCACATTCCATAATCCTCACCATCAAATATCGGTATTGTAATTTCCGATCTTTCCATTTTAATTGATTCTCTGTTCTTCACTCAAGCGTTCCTACGTGCTCGAAGTATTTGTCTTTTATTTTATATCCTTTGAACGTTTCTTCCCTTACTCAACTCACTCGAATTAACGCGCAGGACTAAAAATCACGCACTAAATAGCTCGCAAAACTACTAACCAGTAGCTGTGCTACCATGTTAAAGTATAGAGAGGATTCGGAAATACGAATAGTTTGCCTTTATTTCACACACAACTGCTATACATATATGTCGGCTTTACATTAGAATTAGGGTTAAGGGCGTGAAACGAATCTTCGTTCGGATTACACGTTGTCGTTATCCAATGGGGAAGACATTGACTAGTGCAAATACGATTATCATAGACCTGGACAAGTAACCGTGATAATTAGATACTCGAGAAACTAATGACAATGATCCTAGGTTCAATAACGAATCCGCGCGGTCGACGGGATGATAGATGAACGTGCTCACAAAATCTAAGTCGGACGCGTAATAATCACTGATCGTGGTGTTACTCTATTCGTCGATAGGGTCGCAAGAACGAATGACTTTCCGTCCCGATGATGCCACATAGGAAAACTATGATGGGGTGTGTTTAAGGACACGAGATCATCGGATTCGTCGAGGATAGCCTTCGTTCGGAAAGTAAGGGAAATTGGCGTTGCTGCTAATTGGTCAATCTCCATATCGGTGGTTAGAAAAAGATGCTAGCCGCCCTCGAGGGAAAGTTGCTAGTGGGAGACGTCGTTCGTTGAAAAATAGGTCTCCTCTACCTTCTCGTAGTTGGGACAAAGACTGTTTGTCTGTTTGAAGGACTTTAGTTAACTAAATCTTAAGATCTATAACGGGCCCTCAGGCTAGCTGAACATGTACTGCGGAGACGCATCGACATTTGGCAATCATCTTACTCGAAGAATAGGGTATGCGTGTGGCGAACTACGGGACAGAGACCGTTGGAATGTTTACTGTCGAGTGTTACAACTATTTTCTTTTTAAGGAGAGCTATACAATTACATCATACCTTTGTTAGACAAAGCGTTCATCCCGTGACCGCGGCTACGTTCGGCGACTGGCTGTCGCCTCGAGCCCAAGCTCATTATCACAAATCTCGGATAAATACAATCGGATCGAATGACGACAATTGTTTAATCACGCCTATGATAGAATCTAGATTACGGTGTTAAGGGATTTTCCCGAAGTTCCAAAGGGAAGGCTCCGATGTCCTTTTATCTCCGACATATTAATTACTTATGGTGGCAATGGTCTAGAGGAAACATTGATCCTCTTTACTCGAAAATTTAATGCGACGATTTTCGGGTTGCTGTTATGGATTTTAATGAATAAGCAGATTTAACGTCTAACCTATGATATTTCTTACAAGGATGGTTTATGTTTTCGAATGCCATAATCTTTTTCTCTACGACTTGTACGAGGTAAGCTGCGGATCTACATTCGTTCGTGTAAAATCTCGATTCTCATCTTATTTTAGCTTTAAGAATCTGTACCGAAACTTACCTGCGGTATCAGACGAGTATCGATACGTTTGTGGTGTTTCAAGTACAGCAACTAATTGTTTTTATCTTACAAACAATACCTAAACAATAAAAAACCTAACAATAACTAATACCTTTGCCTTTGATATTAATCGATAACAGATTGAAATTCGTAGATCGCTGTCGATAACATCGATACCGCATCGATCACATCACTAGATATATGTAATATAAATACGAACTCTTCGTCTGAATAGACGCTCATAATATACATTTATAAATATACTTATCAGTGTTTTTTCATCCAAAATTGAGCCCGACATTGCCCGAGTCGTCAATAAGATCTTAATATGAATTGAATTTGTGGCGGATCGATAGAACAGTGCGCCGACGTATATATTACACTCGATAACCTTCTTGCACGCACGCTTGTTGTCAACCGACTCCTCTATATTCTTCTAACAGCTTCCAATCCCCTTTTGTCTCAACTGAGACCTGAGACTTGTACATTCACATGTACAAGTAGTGTGAGCGTGTAAGGGCTCGGCTCAACCGCGCCATTCCTGGAGTATATAACTCATACTGGCTTCGCTGATAGATGTTCGTTAATTATCGTCTACTTTCAAGCGTTCATTGCCCGGGGAATGGCGCGCAAAGATGGTCGGCGCGCGACTTGGAAAAACCCTGCCCTCTCCTTTCGGGTCATTGGACAAGTTGAACCTGCCCTTTTGGGCGGTAGCTCGCTTATCCGGCGCGGCGAGATGCGTGCATCGCGCCGCTCCATTACCAGCGGGGGCCACGAGGAGGCGGAGCTGCCGGCATGTAGCTTGGTCCCAGCAGGTTGGCTTTTCAGCCGATTATTCCCTGCAGCGTCTCGGCATTCATTTGCGCGAGTACCGCCTGCACCGACGGTCGCAAGGTTCCTCCCAGCTCGTGCTTATCGTTTTTCCTTTCCCATGTTTTTCTTTTCTTTGTCTATTGTTTCTGACTCTTTTATGTTTGTTGTCCTATCTTGAGTCCAGTGCTGTTGTTGTTCCGAGTTTTCTTCTTTGTAGTGTTTCTGCTGTTGTTAGTCACATTCACATGTACAGTGTAAATGTATCATCTACCTAACAATTACCCCTCATAAACTTGATTTACCGCAACAAAAAAAGAATACGTATTTAATATTTCGAGTCTCAAGTTTTATTAAAAGCAGAGTCTCCCCATTCCCGACCTTTTCCTGCTAGTAAAGTTTCCTTTTGATTCCATTATGTTTTGCAAGTATCGTGACATTGAATTTATCAAATTGATGAGTACACTACTGAAAATATTTTTCCATTTTTTAAAGGAAACCTTCTGTAAATGATTATACTATATTATATTATGATATATACATTGTATCCTATGAAGCGCTAACTGTACGAATATATATTGCACATATATTTTTACCGTTATCCAGATATTTATTAATATTTTCATAACTAGTAGCGAATGCTTTTTTTTAAATTATTATGAGTGTTTGCACGAATATGTATATATCTTTCATTTGTTAAATATTTCATAATAAATGACGTTATACTGTGTGTTAGTGCTGTTTAACTCCACTAGAATATATCATCCGTAATCATCAGAAGTGGTATTTGTAATGCAACCATTGCTCCCTTCATCTTGATCGATAAGAAGTTATATGTAATGCAAATGTCATTAAAATGCAAGCGGTGGAAGCAGTCAGTGATAAAAAGTGAATTCCCGTCGATCTTTTACAAAGCTTATTCAAGGCTATTTCTTGTTTGGTTTTGGCGATAAATATATAAATCGAATCATTCATGCGTAACATTATCCTGTTTCAGTAGTAGGGTGATGTTATTAAAAGTATATCTAGAGGAGCATTACATCGAATATCGTTGCAGTACTGTGACAGACGTATCGGTATCTACTGTCGTTAAGTCGCATTTTTGTCCGGTCTTTGGTAAACAATACGCAGTGGAAATAGTATCAGGTAACAGACGATTCCTTGTTATTCTGTATTCAATTGTGTGTTTCGTTAATGTCATTCATTATTATCAATGTCATATATGCCAAAAATATCATCGGATCATTAATTACTACAATAAGCTGAAATGAAGTTTTTGAATTCCCAAACATTTATTTTATATTTTACATTTTGCGAAGCAATATAGATACATATGTATACGATAACAGATACATACATAACAATAAGTACATACATTCGTACATAATTAAATTACAGAATATATGATATAATAATAAAGATATAAATGTTATGTAATATGAGACACCTGCTACGTAAAAATTTTATGGTTTGATTGATTTCATTGGCCGCTATGCTCATTTGCATTATCACATCTTGCTCATCAGTTTGCAATGACAGTAAAATTTCAACCAGGTAATCTGAAATACAGTAGAGCCTCCCGTATCCGACTTAACAGGAAGGCAGAACAGTTCGGATAATGGAACAATCATGAAATTTCATTTATTGAACCATAGATTAAGATTGAATGACAATTCTTTTAAGTACATATGGATTTCATATCTTCTTGGCTGCTAAGTCACATAATTCTTGCAACATAATTAACTGCAACGAGCTACAATCTTTTTGTACTCTGGGTCATTGAGGCCATTTCTCGAATACGTACGTTTGAAAAGGCACTTTTCATTATCATTTCATTAGCTGTTTCGCAGTGAAGCCAGTTCATTATATCAGTACAACAACGTATGTCGTGTGGCCATTCCCAGCACCATGTATATTTATAAGTTCTACTCCATTGACACCACTTTCGAGTTTTTCTTTTATTTTGTTTCGATGGCTACAGCACTATAAGTTTCATACCAAAGTCTTATAATCAGAATTTATTGAACCGAATAAAGGAAAGAATACGTCAGAATATATTGCACATGAACGCTAATAAAATATGTATACAGTACGTGTTTCAAACAGAAGAGGCATTCGTTATAAGGAAATATTATGTTCCGGTATTAGGATAATCAAATAATTGATGCTCGGATAAATCGGGACAAGGGGTTAGGTACTTTTACAGGCTGTTCGGTTGCAGAATCTTGAAGCTAAATTAAGGTGGAAATGGAGAACAACAAAATTGCGTTTTATTTTCTACACGAACGCGAATAACCATCGATTATAGATTATACTCATTGTTATTTATTGATGTTTACTCACTGAAATCTTTAACGACATATCGGAAATATGCTTCCTTTTGACTCCATAAATAATTAATGAATAACAGCATATATAAACAATGTTTATACAGATTTCACATACGCACCACGATCGTCTCGTCCATGGGTGCACAGAAAAATCACATACGTATTAAGTATTCTCGAGGTGCTACTAAATGTAGGCGAACACTGTCTCGTACGACCATGCACATTTTCCACGCAAATTACTGATTACTACATATTACAATAATCATATACATGCACATAAAATATGAAATGAAAAAGCGAAAGGAAATTAGAAAAAGTTTGACTCGAATAAAGGTTAAACTCGAAGTATTAATTATACTTTTATGGAGTAATGTGGAATAATACAAATTAATGTACAGCCACATGAAAAATTGTATTTAGTGCTTGAATAGTTCTTTCAACTTTTCGCTTTTTTTAAATTAAAGTCTAGCCAGTAGGAGAAATATTTTTTAAATTACAATGGAAGCACCATTGACATAACGCAATTATTTGATTCGTGGAAAACGAAACCATTATTGATAAATTATGTTTCTCTTTGTGAAGATTATGCGTTCTTTTGTGTTCTCTGTGTGTTCTCTTCTCTTTGTGAAGATTATCTGTAGATTTCTTTGGAAAATAATATGTAAAAAAATCGCAGCTAAACCAAATTTTCTACATTATCTTAAAAGTTTTTCCACTTACTATTTGTTACTCAATGGCAAATATTGGGACAGAAAGTGTGAAGATTCTGAAACATGGATACAGTCAATGAAGAAACAAATGAAAATGGGAGCACTGAAGGTTTGAATAAGACGAATTCTCTCGAGAAATTCTACGCCGGTAATGGGATCTTTGTGACTGGAGCAACCGGTTTCCTTGGAAAAGCTCTCCTGGAAAAACTGATCCGCATGTGTCCACACATCGCTGCCATTTTCATACTAATTCGTCCAAAAACTAACGAAACGATAGAACAACGATTTAAGAAGCTCATTGATGATCCCGTTCGTAAATATATACTTGTTCCTTTCAATATTTAAGGCTGTCAGGAGCCAAATGGATTAACTTTCTTTTCTGGAATTGAGCTGGTATTTCTTCGTCCTTAGATTTACGATGACATCAAAGCAAAGCATCCCACAGTTTTGAGCAAAGTTTATCCCGTGAAAGGTGACGTGACTCTGCCAGATTTAGGTCTTTCGCGAGAAGATAGAAATCTGTTGTTAGAGAAAGTAAACATAGTGTTTCACGTCGCGGCCACTGTAAGATTCAACGAGCCGTTACAGGTGGCTATTAATGTGAATACGAAAGGTACTGCTCGCGTCATCGAACTTTGGAACGAACTGATGCATCCGATTAGCTTCGTCCACGTTAGCACAGCTTATAGTAATGCGAATCTACGTGAGATCGAGGAAAAAGTTTACACGTAAGAATAAGTTATACGCAACGTTTCATGGTTTACGAATATTATATTTATAATTATAGCGTGAAGAATATGTTCACTTACTATTGACTTTGCAGCACGAGTTGGAAACCTTCGGAGGTGACCGATATGTGTGATAAATTCGACAAAACTTCGATAAACCTAATAGAAAATAGGATTTTAAAAACATATCCAAACACATACACATTCAGTAAGAATTTAGCAGAGCAGATTGTAGCAAGCAAGTACAAAGATCTACCAGTTGCGATAGTGCGGCCAAGCATAATTGGTGCTTCTCTGGAAGAACCATGTCCTGGTTGGATAGAGAGTATTTCTGGATTTACAGGTATTTTAATAGATATTTTAATAGATATTTTTCAATAATAGTTCAATATCCCTTACATTTCACAAGATTGGAGTTAATCGCTTAGTTTATGAGCGGCTAGATGAAAGGCTTTCTACTAGATTATCACTATTATAGTTCAAATTTGTTGTTACCCACAATTACGAGATCTCATTGCTATCTATTTAGTGCTGCATTTCTGCTAATCGCAAATCACAAATAGTTTCTAAATTATTCCAATTTTATGTTACCAGGTACCTTTCTGCTAATCAGCAGAGGATGTGCAACAGCGATACGAGGTAGGAGAGATGCAATATTGGATATGGTGCCTGTGGACTTCGTAGTCGACATGATAATATGTACTGCATGGCATGTCACGTTCCATAGAGATCATGAAGTTAAAGTTTACAACTGCACGAGTAACGCATGTCCTTTTAAGTAATTTTTATTACGAATTTTTTTCTACTAATGTAATTCGGTTGTTAAAATATTCTAAAAGTTTCGGTTCATTTAAGTAACGTGGACAATGGAAGAGCAAACAAACCTAGAATACAAACGTCCACTTTTGCTCTCACTATATTAAGGGGGGTAAGATTAATTCGTACAAAAATAAGGCATATTTTTGTGAATTATTTCTGACGACACAATTAAAATCTCTTTATTAAAACCAATAGTACATTAAAGTATGACATTCGAGGAATATTGTACAAAATTTTCGCGGAAAAATATTAAAAAATACGGCAATGGCAGCAATTATTCGGACCTGACTTGGAAAAAAGTAGAATTGCTCATAACTTGGTGCTGGATCATCTGAAATAAAAAAATCAAAGTTCATTCATTAGGCAACAGTTTTTCCCAGGTAACGCTGGGAGGGTTTTTCGAAATTTCAATTTTTCACTTTTTTGGAACACATTGAAAGGATAAATTAGCCGATTTTGCGAAAATAATTTTGCACGAATTAACCTTATCCCCCTCCCTTAATTTAGAAAAATAGTGATATAATATGATATTTATTTAGATTGTATAATATTTGCTAAAACACTCGGATAAGAATAAACTTTACGTTAAGCGTAATTCAATTAATTAATAATACAAATGTAATTGTTTCAATTGGCAAGATGGGGTCAGATGAGAGATGCCATTGTGAAATGCAGCATAGAAACGCCACTGAACGATACGCTATGGTACCCGGGTTGTCCAATGATTGCTAATAGATATATTTACAAGGCTCGGAGTGTAATTCCGCATGTCTTGCTTGCGTTCGTCATAGATATCTTTTTGAGACTCCGAGGTAGTAAACCAATGTGAGTATTCTATCGATTCTCAAACAACGAGAACAGTGTTTCTGGGAAAATCTCTGTCTTCATCTATAATAAAAGTAAAACTGATATTTCAGAATGATGAAACTTCTGCAAAATGGCAATAAGCTGTTTACAGTGGCAGCATATTTCAGCATGCACGAATGGACTTTCCAAAGGAATAACTGTTCCGACTTGCTGAGAAAAGTGAAAATGTTGAACGACAGCGATATGGTCAAACTAGATTTACGGAATATGGATTGGAGGAAGTACGTTTCAATTTACCTGATGGGAATTAGAAAATTTATTCTGAAACAAGAGTTTAAGTCAACAGCCCGGCAACGGTTATCAAGGTGCATATAAAAGTATCTTCGTATAAAAAAATAGGAACTCATATAAATACATTTATTTTCGGTTATTTCAGGTTGTACTGGATACACCAGATCACTAAAATGTCCGGTATAACGATCTTACTATGGATAATATACCGTATCGTGTACTGATTATTCGAACCTTATTTTCTCTGTTTAAACCAAAGGAATATAAATACAATTTTATGAAGAAGGGATTCAACATCCTTTTCATTTTGCCTTTTCACTCGTCTCCTTTCTAAATAAATCCATTTATGACATTGCTTGTTTTTTCTATAATATTTTAATAAGAATGCAGTTATTTATACGCACATGATTTCAGAGCCGTAAGCAATTCATCTGCTCGCTGAATATGAACATTTTTGCATTATAAGGACAACATTATAATGACAAAATCCTCTATCATTCTTCACCAAACAGAAGTTACGTGATAGTTATTCGTTGACAATAATAATTTACTATTGAAAAGTCTACTGAGCAAGAAACAATGATAAAATATAATAGTTCTAAAGTAAAACCTTTTTAAGAACCCTTCGTTTGCTCTAAAGGCTCACTTTGGTTCTCAAGTTGTTTGTTCATGAACCTCGTAGTTGCTTGATCAGTCGGCGTTAAAATATATGATACAGTCAACGAAATAGAAAGTAGATGTGACATTCATGCTGGATAAAATATTATTTCACATAATAAGTAGTAGGTAGTTTTTTATTTAAGTTAAATTTAAATATCATATAGGTTTTCATTTCATTTGTATGTATGTGAATATCGCAATGTACAGTGATCAATGATTTGTACGGAAATTGTATGTGGTTCATACAAAAATTGCCACGTTTATTAACAGCTCATAAATTCGTAATGCGTACGCGGTTTTTACGTGAATATGGTTATTTTCATTACAATTTATCTGGAAACAGTCCGGCCACCACGGTCCGGGAACCAGTGCGTTTGTGATTTTCCTACGCTAGATAAACTTGTAAACAAATTGTTTACATATGTTGAGATTGAGTGATAGAAGAACAAGTGGATGAATTTATAATAGAAAAATTTAAATAAATAAAGGCATACAAGTATAGTGTATAAGTTTATGCTGATCCATATCCTCACTCTCATAGTGTTACAATATAATAGAATCTTAATAGATGATGTTAATAGTTGGTGATCTTAATAGTTGTAGTACACATCGTCGTCTTTAAACCTAAGATAAATTAAATAATTGTAATATTGAAAGTATAGAAGCTGATGAATATATTTTAATATTGAATAATTTGATAAATTAAGAAAGAATAATACTCACATGTGCTATTTATTACCATATTACCATATTGGGCGTCATGATAAATAATTGGAAAGTACGTTCGAAGTACCGGCTTTATTAACAGTATTTTCTTCAGGAGTCATTTATCGTGCAATACTCAGAAATTAATTAATTATAAATTAATTAATAAATGGTTAATTGCCAAAATGTTAGTAGTATAGTTTTTAAGTATATAAGGGGTATGAGATATATACATACATATAAAGTATAGATAACGATAAGTATTATTTAAAATGGTCGTTAAATAAGGTTATTTGAGTCAGAATAATACAAAGTCAAATTATGAACGAAAAGGAAAGTAAATAGAATTTAGCTATGACTAAATAGCTAAAGTGATACTATACGAGCCTCTAATAACAATGACTCAACAGATTAAGACTGTTTATTTTGTTTGTTTTGTTTTGCTGAATACCGTTAATAGTATATAGTTAAGTTAATGTTAATTGGTACCATAACAACATTTAATATTGATTTCATGATGAAGATGACAGTTAAATAAGAGAGATGTAAATAACTATGTTAGTTTTATGCAATTATAAACATGATGAAGTGATAAGCGAGCTGGTAGAATTAAGGAATGTACACGTATATGATGGCACATCGACGCCAATAAAAGTGAGGTTAAAGGTGTTATTGGAGGATACACAATATACGACCCTATCAAGATTATACGGATAATGGAAACGGAATAACGACAATATGATAACCTCGGCAACGTAACTGAACGTGATAATGTCCTATTGTAATGAACTATTGTAATAGTCTATTCTTAACTTATAAAAAAATATGGATAGAGTGATACGGAAGAATAAAAGTATACTCAGTAAAGTATAAGATACTCAGTTCCTGGAATTATATCGAGCGATTACAACAAATCCTAACAATTGTACCAAGCTACGGTAATGAATCTATTTATATAAATATAATGACAACTTAAAAATATGGCGATAAAATATTAATTGGAGATAAATAGATTTGCCATGTTTGAATAATTGTTGTATCTGTTACGACCGTCCGCGGAGAAACGCGATCGCGAGGAAAGCGCGTCACAGAGAGGCGTAAATTCTCGTTACGATTCGGATAATCGACGCCGCGAATTAGTCGTTCCCTTGTTTCGATTAAGATAGCAGAGGTGGTTCAAATGAGTTTAACACTGAATTAACAGGGTTAATATAAACTTGTATATTTAACAATATTTAATATTATAATGAGCACGTCACAAATTATTTAACGATTTGTTAGGGAAATGATACATTTACACTGTACATGAGAGTGTGTGTGTAAGCTTCAGAGGACGTCCAGGTCTTAGTTGAGACAAAAGACTGTTGCTAGAAGTTAGAAGCTTCTAGAATAGTCTGTTTGACAACAAGTGTGCGTGTAAGAAGATTATCGAAGTCTTCAGTGTGTAATATATATGTATCGATGTTGTGTGAATAAAGCTATTAAGTTATTATTTCTTAACATGGTAGCAGAGCGTGGTTCCTAATTTTGCAAATTTTTAGAGTGTCGGTTTTGGTCTTGCGAGTTAGTTCGGGTGAGTTGAGTAAGGAAAGAAATTTTCCAAGGATATAAAATAAAAGAAAAATACTTCGAGCACGTAGGAACGCTTGAGTAAAGAACAGAGAATCAATTAAAATGGAAAGATCGGAAATTACAATACCGATATTTGATGGTGAGGATTATGGGATGTGGAAGAAGAGAATAATAATGTATTTAAGATATAAAGAATGCGATACTGTTATAACTCGAGTGAAGAACAGAACAGACAATACAGACTGGGACAGAAAGGATCTGAAGGCAATAAATATAATTTATAGTGCAATATCGAACAAACAATTGGAATATATTTGTGAGGAAAAAACTGCCTATCAAATAATGAGAAAGTTTGACGAAATGTATTTAAGAGAGTCGACGGCGCTACAGATCGTGTGCAGAAGGAGATTGGAGAGGATAAGTCTCGATAAATACAGTGATTCAGAATCATTCTTTGGTGACTTTGAAAAATTGATAAACGAATTAAAAAGTGCCGGCGCACAAGCGAGTGAGAGGGAAAAGCTAAATTACGTGCTAAATGCGTTACCTGAAGAGTATAGCTACATAGCAGATATAATAGACGCAGTAAAAGAAGAAAATCAAACAGTAGCGTACGTGAGCAATAAGATAGAAATGGCAGAAAAAAAGGATAAATCAAATCAAGGAGAAACGAAATATAATGCCTTTGCTGCGAAAAGGGAAGGATGCTTCAAATGTGGAAGAGTAGGACATTTTGCAGAAGAGTGTCAAAATAGCGTCCAAGCGGGAAGCAGTGGCAGTTATTGGCGTGGATCAACACATGGTAGCAGCAGAGGAAGAGGAAGCAAAGGCTATACGAGCAGGGGACGTGGAAACTTCCATCGTCAAACAGCAACCGGCACAAGCGAGTATAGCAATTCAGCAGCAGGCACATGGATGGCAACGACGCACGTGTCACGTAAAATAACACCAAAGAACAACAAGGAAAAATAAAAAAAAAACAAACTTTATTTTCTTCTATCACAATTCACAATTTGTTACTTCCGAGCTCTAGGCGTGACCTTTTAAGACTGACTCTTATAACTCGATTTTCGATCGGATTCGGTTATTTGTCTTTTGTCACCCCGCAATATCCCCACTATCCTTGAGTTNTTTGTTAGGCATTCGCGATCGCCGCTACGCACGCCTTCTCCTCGAATACTCGGCGGAAGGACCGTTGGGATATTGCTGGCTCATTAGGCACTTCGGCGATGTACATTGTCGCCGAGTGCCGCCACATCTTTGTCTACGATTTTAAAGTGAGCCGGTCGTGACAGCGGCCTGGTCTCTGATGTGGATTGACGTTACACACGCAGCACACAACAGCGAGATAAGTAGTAATGAAATTATGTGGCTATTAGATAGCGGTTGTACCGATCACATAATTAACGATATAAATTATTTTGATAAATCTATCGACCTAAAAGAACCGGTAAATATATATTTGGGCGATAATAGATCGACAAAGGCAACGAAATTAGGAAATGTTATAAGTTATTTTGAAGCATTTGGAAAGCAAAATAAAATAAATATAAGTAAAGTTTTTTATGTGAAAGAAATGTCCGCAAACTTAATTAGTTTAGGCAAGTTAACCGATAACAATAATATGGTTATTTCAAAAGGAAATATTGCGAAAATAATAGATGAAAACAATAAACTTACAGCTGTAGCGGTCAAAGACAACGGAATACATAAAATGAAGAGTATAAGAGTAAAGGAAAGGAGCACTTAGTAAACAGGGCCGAACGTAGTGGTATGAGTAAAAAAGAAAAAGAAAGAGATAGGGACCGTGACAGGGAAAGAGAAAGAGAAAGAGAAAGGGATAGGGAACGTGAGAGAGATAGGGCAGATTATGTCACACATATCAAACAACATATTAAAGCAGGTAGAAAAATGGGACCAGATGGATTACAATCAAACAATAAAACTAAACTTGATTTGGATTCTGACGAAGATGAAGAAGAAGAACAATTTTCAGATGGAGATGATGATTACGAGCCACCAGCATATATTGTGGAAAAGCTTACAAAATCACTTAAGCCATCAGAAAGCGAAGAGGAACAAGAAAGATGAAAAAAGGGAAACAGCAGTGAGATTCGCACAAATTATTGTAGAGTAGATATCCCTTGTACATTTGAGGGGGCCATTTGTTGTGAAAATAGTGGAGATGGTAAAAATGAAGAAGATTATAAGAAGAGGGAAAGGAATAGAAAATTTGAGAAGGGTAATGACGAAGATAGAAGCAGGAAAGGTGAAGTATCTGCGAGGAACAAGGGCGAAAAATGTAACAAAAGTAGAACGAAGCGAGGAAAAGAAAGAGATAAAATATAAAATAGGACATTGTAAATAAAAGAGAAAAGAGAGCGATGTTGCAAAGAATATGATATGTAGACGGAATGAATAGAGTTTGTAAATTATCGAGAGTGATTTATGGGTTAAAAGAAAGTCCGAGGGATTGGTATGAGTGTTTTGAATAGAACAACAGATTTCAGGTTAAAGTTGTGTAGTATTGGGGGCGACAAATGCTCAAATATCTCGAAGAATTTGATTGATAGGAGAAAACGTTTCAGACAAAAATTAAATCGTGGAGACGAATGTTCACATCTTTCGGAAAGTACGGAAATTTCACAAAAAATTCTAAACACATCGAAGTTCATTACCACTACGTTCACGAATGCTTAAAGGAAAATAAGATAGATATAATTAAAATAAGTACAGACGAAAACACTGCGGATATTTTCACGAAAGTACTGTGTAAGGAAAAGTTTGAAAGGTTTAGGTCATGGGTGAGTGTAAAATAAGAGGAATGTAAATAAAGCAATAAGTGTTAAATATTCTGTAACTAAATTCGACAAGTATGTAAATACAATTAAGTGTACAGTATAAATGTGAGGAGGCGTGTTAGGGAGATGATACATTTACACTGTACATGGGAGTGTGTGTGTAAGCGTCAGAGGACGTCCAGGTCTTAGTTGAGACAAAAGACTGTTGCTAGGACTTAGAAGCTTCTAGAATAGTCTGTTTGACAACAAGTGTGCGTGTAAGAAGATTATTGAAGTCTTCAGTGTGTAATATATATGTATCGATGTTGTGTGAATAAAGTTATTAAGTTATTATTCCTTAACACGATTATACAATTAGTTTGTTAGCAATTCGACTCAACTTTATTATATTTCTGGATATATTCGTTAGACTAAGCGACTTTAATTTTATTCGTCTGAACCTCTCGATACATATCGTTTCGATCCTCAAATGATACTGATTACCCTTCGATCTTTTTCTTTGTCTTTTCTCGGAGACGAGCCCCACTACGCTCGGGTCACGCCACCGTTTGCGCCTATGATCACGTATGCCCCTTCTTTGTGGAGATGAAATAACGGACCGAAGGAGAATCGACGTTTCTAGAACTCGCTGCTTCATGACAAAATATGCGCTTGTCGCTACAATGTATGTTTTTCGTCGGTCATATAAGACGATCTGTCTGCGACACTGTAATACCACGAGCGACGATTACGAATACGGCCTATGCTAAACCTCCAGGCGTAACAGTATCAATTAAATAGATATCAATCACGAAAAATGACAATACTATAAAGAATTTAAAAATAAATTTAAAAGTATATTAAAATTACTGTGCGTTTAATTAATTTAAACTTCCAGGGCAAAATACATCTAACTGTAATTTAAATTAAGCAATGATTTTAGAAAAGTAAATACGAAAAAGTAATATCTAAGGATGATTTCGTTTTTTCATAATGATGGATAAAAACTTTTCAACAATAATAAATAAAATTTTAACTACCTGTCGCGTTGCAAGGAAATGGAACGTCTGATGGAACCTGTATTTGAAGTTTGCTTTTATTTCGCGCTGATTGTGAGACTGATCCCACATCGTGATTATTTGCTCCGAGAAAATATGTTTCATTAGGTCAGACGATTCAGTCATTACGATCTGGATGAAGTTCATTTTGTGATTTTACTTACTCAAACATTTTTTTTTATACGTAGGGAAATCCTCGTAGCCACCCTCCCCCCTGCTTGGAAGCGGCGGGTAATATCGAACTATACCAATTAAAACCCCACGGTGGACCGCCCGACGCTCAGCTGGAATGCCTGGGACCCATTCAAAATTACTGCCGGATCACTCCTGCGTCTTCTCCTGTCCGAGGGAATCGTTCCTTGTTTAGTTCGGGCATTGGGAGGAACCACACCTCTCTACGCTATCCCCTGGGCAGTCGTGCAAGTCTGAGGAGGTGCAGATCCTCCTCGGCGTGTCGGCCTCTATGACCATCTAGGACGGCGTAGGGTCGTCCTTCGGCGCGGAACCCTCGGCAAGGGTGGTATGTTCTCACCCTCTCCCGCTCTGTTCGTTCCTTTACGAGCATTACGCTTTCGCAATATGAGCGTACTGCGAGGAGCTCTTGCCACCCCCTCAGTATCGCTTTCACAACTGACGAGGGGTCTAAACTTCCGCCAATCATCACGTGGGACCTCCCACGCCGGACAAAATTCGAACGTGTGCTGGGCCGTGTTCTCGCCCACACCGCAGTGCTAACAGGTGCACGTCACCTCTCTTCCGAATTTATTCAGGTATTCCCCGAATACTCCATATCCTACGAGCACCTGCGTCATCCGGAAGGACAGTGGAAGCCCTCCGCTTTCTCTGCAAGCATCACAGTTTGGCAGGTCCGATCTAACGGCTCGGTGGCCCCGGATCTGGTCTCAGCAGGTGGGAGCACCACCGCTCCCACACCACTCGTCTAACTTCCCCCCGAACGTCACGGGCCGCCTGCTCGGCCGGGGTCACATACACAAACATGGAATCAAATCTATTTTCAGTAATGGAAAAATAGCGAAAATTCCTATTACGTTACTAATATTATTTCGTCTAGAAACTAGGAAACTGTACCCGAAAATTCAGTTTCTTATAAATTGAGTTATGTCGCGAACAATTTGATCGGTACATGGATTACTTTCCATATAAATTGCTTTCTAAAAGAGTCGCCCAAAAGGAAACATATTAAACATGACACTTCATTTGGAAGCAATGATTTTGAAACGTTGGATATCATATTCTTTGAAAAATTTCTTTTATTTAATATCCATATTATATGATAGATATAACGTGTTTTTCAGTATCTGGATTAATATCCATCTTTCCTAGTAGATATTGTAAAAAGAATAATATTAATTCCAAGATTAAAACAGCGAAGGGTAAGATATTGCCATAAACGTAACAGTGTGTTAATTACTTATGAGTCCTATAACACTTTTCCCACTAAATGGCGCGATGTTGTTTAATATATTAAACTGCGTTGAATTACATTTTATTTGTGACTTAAACCACCTATAAATGTCCCTTTTTTAGTACCGTCAATGCTTCAGAGCGAAAGTATCTTCGATGTTAGAAAAATATTTTTCCACCTTCTACATCACTTTCCTATTTTATAGTTTCAGCGTATCTCTCGTTTCATTCCGACAATTTAGTATCGTACGTTTTCCCTCAGATGGCATTGTGCACAAAGTAATCGACGCATACGATATTGGATACCATTGATATCGGATGATTCATGTACAATATACACCGAGAAAAATTTCAAAGAACGTCACAAGTGCCAAATAAATGGAAATGAATAATGAATGAACCTATAGTATTTTAGAGTATGGTGTTTGAAGGTATTGTAAAGCGTTAAAAATAAATTTATTACACATGATGATCAAATCTTCATAATCGATAATGGAGTATTAATAAATAAGTAATTTACACTTTTACCACTGCATCCTTAAACAATATTGAAACATTAAATTTTCTCGCGCTAAGAAATTTCTGGTAACATCAAGTATCATCGATACTGTACTGTACCAGTAGTACATGTCTTCACGTGCAAGGTCATTGAATTCCTTTCAACAATCTTCATAGTACGTACTAAGAAAAAGAACTATTTATGTGGTCCCATGGGACGACGAAAAAATAATCATGCCACTGGAGTTATTGCGCGATATTGTTATTCTCACACTCGTCTATCTCGGATAGGCAAATAGATATGAACTTTTCCGTAGAACAATACAATTTAAATAGGTTCTTGTAGCGTGGAACACAATAGGTTCTTGTCTATGCTAGCGTGTAACCAAACAGGGTGGATCCATAATTTTATAGAATATTGTATATGGTAACGTGTGTCATCTTCAGTACCTAGCCGCATTGTGCAGTACTAGTCCGGGAACAACCAGTACCATAAGCTTGAACGCTCTCATTCCTTCTCTAATACTACCAAAGTACTCAAAAAATACATCTGCTAATCAAATATCTCGTCTCTCTGGAGGCATAAAAGTACGCACATACGCATGAATACTGTCGGCTCCCATTGATCTCCTTTATTAAGTACTTTATCGAATGAACGTCGTTTAAAAGTAGAGACGCTGAAATGAGTATCGAGTTTCCAAGTCGGTATGACAGTCAAATGGGGCCACAAAAATGCAAAAGGTACTTTATCTCTTCTTATCCTGCCTATTTTTCTGTCTATCTATTTATCTGCCTGACTTACCGTCGTTATCATCTGACAATGTTCTCTTTTCACCCGGTAGGTGGCACCGTTTTACCTTTTCTTATCGTATTAATTTTTCTCGTATTATCGTACCGATCTGCCGTTTGTGTTTATCGTTTCACGTTGATCGTTTATCGCTCTAATTTTTTATTTCTCTGAACAGTTTCAACTTGCTTACAGACTGCCTTTTCTCTCACTTTCTTTCCGTATCTTTATTTTCTTGGATTAATCACTTTTTCCTCTTACCCTTTTAGTACTATTTCATCTTTTTCATTAAACCATAAAAACTACAATTTTATCTTTCCTCGCTTATTAACGCGTGTTATTTCTACACTTCTCAGCTCGTGACCCCCAATGGCAAAAATAGATTCAATTTTTTCCTATTTAAATATACATACAAATATTATTTTCAACTATACAAGTTATATGTATTTCATATTTTGGGGAAAATATTCCTTTCAAATATAAATGAAATATTTGTTTAATATTTGAAAAAGAACAATATTTTGCGGTATATAAGAAGAAATATTTATGTGTGATTAGTTTATTTCTCTAGACTGAACTCTGTTGATTGACTTATTCAAAGCGCAAATCGTAATAAGTTATAGTAATTCTTTTGCACGAGATTAAATGATTCAAGAGCGTTATTTTTTAGTATTAATTATTTATTATAAACATTGAAATTTACAATAAACTAGAATTTGGCTAATAAACTAGAAAACAATAAACTAAAAAACTAAATTTAGTAAATATAACACAAGTTAATAATGCAGTTGTGTGTGAAAAATTTCAAAACAATTATCGATACATAATCCGACATCGCACTTTCTGCATTCGTATCGCGTGTCGCTCCTTCTCTTATTTTTCACACAAACAACGCATTTTCTTCTTGATAATTGCGTTGTGCCGGCACGATTAGGGTATTTTGATGGAAAATGCCTATCGATTAAACGAAATGGTAAATCCTTAGACTTTCTCTTTCCTCCACCTACCATGCTTCTACGTTGGAAATATTTTCGTAAAATGTCTCTTATCAACGCTAAATGAAATTCACTAAATTTTTGTTTCGAAGTAGTAGATTTTTGATATAAAATATATGCATTATATATAAGGAATGCATTTATATTTATCTCACACAAACGTAATAGTATTACTTCTGCGTAGGTGTTCGGAAAAATTGACAAACGCATATATGCGTCCTTAGTCTATGCCGGACACTTACAGAAAACGCATATATGTGTCCTTAGTCTACACCGATAGCTTTCGCCAGACGCATATATGCGTCCGTAGCACTCTAAGGGTTAAATATATTATACCAACATTGAAAAAGAAGGAGATGTCTCAATTCGATAATTGTACCCTTCTTCTTATGTACGTTCAGCGGTTTCTCCAATACAATTGACCAATCGAGGTGATTGTTTTAGCTTCTTCTAAGGCATCTTCTCCCGTTTGTTCCGTCAGAAAAGCTTTTTGCATTAATTTCCCGTGAACTATTATTTTTGCAAAGATCCAATCCTTATGTACATGCATCGATTGTTCTGGATGGAACTAAGCTATAAGGATGAAATCTCCTACATCTTGTAAAGATAATCCATCGATAGGGCCCGTTTGTAAAATTTGTCAACATTCTTCGTTCTTACCGACCGTCCTTGGTAAATAACTGGTCATTCATAGATGTGATTTCATTGTGTTCGGTCGTTCCGGCAGAAACTCGTCGCTGAAAACGACGGAAATAGGCAATTTCTTTGTAAAATTGTCTTTCGTATCTGTACTCCGTTCGCATCTCTACATAGGCTTATCTCTCAAAGCTGATTTGACCCGTGTCTTTCATTACTAACTCCTATCAACTTGGATTGTATCTTTACGCATTGGTCGCAGCAGGTGCGTCTCAGCTCTTTCTTTGCAAAAGAAGTCTTTGCATTTCTGCAAGTGCTCTTTCGTCATGCGTTTTATTGCGAATTTTGTTTAACACTAAATCAGATATAGTCTGGCCGTCTACACATTTCACACGACTAAGAACGACCATAGATCTGTTCGTTTGTATAATTCTCCTTGCCAAGATCAATCGCAGTCCAATTTAATGTAGTCCCTCGTAACTTACGTGCACATAAGCGGTGACATTTTTCGTTTAACGTTTCCATGACATTTCGTTGCCTGAGATGATGCTACTATTGGAGATATCGGAATGTAGCTATCTTTAAATCAGCTTCCAGTGAAAACACGCTGTATTTTCGACCAATCGCGGGGATACGCAATCGCGAGGAAACACGTCAAAGGGAGTCGTAAATTCCCGTTACGATTATAATAATAGACACCACGAGTTGATCGATTCCCTGACTTCCGTTAAGATAATAGGGGTGGTTGAGTTAGTATAACACTGTGATTCACAGGGTTATAAGGTTTTTATTTCCAACACTTAAGTTACACCGTTTCCAACACTTATGAGGCACACTGTTGAGTATGCATACGTTAAGTAAATGACTGATTTAAGGAGAGTAACCCGTTAATGACTTGTTGACTTTTCTAGCGTTGTAGAAGTAGTAAAGTACAGTGACGATGCTGTATCGGAGGTAAGCTAGCGATGTTGTGTCTAGCGCACGGAACCATCGGATTTGTTCGTGACATTTTTGGTCAAGAAAGTGAGGGCAGTGTACATTGCTTCTGATTGGATAAACGAAGGTTGGTGGACTAGGAAGGGTCTTAGCCGCCCTCGATAGAAAGTTGCTAGTAGGAAGCATCGTACGTGAGAAAGACTAACTTTCCCTTGTCAAGCCGTAGTAGATAATTGTCTTTAGAAAATAATTTGGAAAAACGATATTTGTTCGGTCTGAAGGACCTTAGCTAGCAAATTCCTTAACATTTACGTCTGGCCCGCGGTTTGTGGCCTGGTCTAGGTAGAGTGTCACCCGACGTAACAGACGCAACGTGATTTCTGATCCTTTAACTAACGTTATAGTACGCAAGAGTCCTCCACTATTATTTACATTTGTGGGGTGTAAGTGTTGTCCGTGATAATTGTAGCTGCAGGCTGTAGATGTCGCTGCTGGGGTACTGCTGTTTTTCTTCTAATTTAAATGCATGGAAGAAAAATCGGACTCCGGTCGCCGAGATTTGAACCCGGGTCTCGAACGTTCGTAACCTAAGGCGCTTACCACTGCGCTACCGTCGTCCGGTGTTAGTTAGTGTCGATTGGCGGTATTTGTACTGTCGAGTGCCTCCACATTTGTCATCAGTTATTTGTGTGTTATTTTCGTCTATTAATTTTACAGTAAGGAATATTCTTTCTGTTACACCATCTTCAAATTCTTTGATGAGAGGAACTATTCTTCGTTGGTATAATATTTCTAGTTGTTACTTCGTCAAATATTACGGAACGCAGAAGGAGCTGCAATTCGTTTAATTTTTTTTTTTTTTAATGCGTTTATTTAACCAAGATACAATTTTAGATACATTTCGTTATTCATAATAAACAATGAATTTTGGTAATGATGTGTTAGCCAAAGGTACCGTTACGCGACGGTACGACGTAGCCATACTATATTATGTGTCGGCGCTTTACATTTTTTGTGTTTGATCTTTGTGGCGATCTTTGGATTTAAGCCGCTGGGGAGCGGAGCTTGCAATTCGTTTAACCATCACATCGAAATGACACAAATGACATTACCAGACAGCGACATAATCAAACGCATGACTTTAAAAAGACCAAACATTTCTGTTGCAACAAAAAACGTCACTAACGAGACGATAGTTTTAAAAACTGTGAACATATTAAAGAATGAATTCTTTACGGTGTTGATTGACGAAAGCGTAAACGTGTCAGAAATTAAAAATTTATGTATTTTTCTGAGATATGTATATACACGACAGGCAAATACAAAAATATTTATCAGATTTGTTGTTAAGGATAGTATATCACAAAATTTATACAAATACTTTCTGGCGTTTGTTAGAGAAAAATAACCATCATATAAGGAACGTAGTTGTAATTTGCGTGAATAACTGAAATATAATGCTGGAGGAACAGAACTTCAGAATTTTTCGCTTATTGCAAGATAATACGGAAGTTGTTGTCTTCCCATGCATTTGCCACCGCATGCGTTTAGTTGCATATCATGTATGCGAATCTTTGTCGATAAATGTTGAGAAGCTTCTACATTTAATTTGTAGCTATTATTCAAGAAAAAATTATGCAAAAGGGCAAAGTCCATTAGAAAGAACTGAGTATCTTGTGAAAGCAACGCGCTAGAAAGTGCTTTAACCGCCTGCAATAAGCTGGTTAGCATTGTCAGAATTCGCCAAAAGAGATTTTCAACAGTGGACAGTGTTATCCAGTGTGTTTGCAGATGCAGCTACGAAAGAACTGTGTGATACTGCTAATATAATATTTAATTCTGTAAATTGTAAAATTGCCAAACCCGTTAAGGATACTTCGAATGATAAATTCGAGACCTTAACTGTTTTTACTGTCTCTCAAGTAATCGGAGCGCTGTGCCTCGCTAAGGCCGAGCGGCGGTTTTATGTATAGGAAAAAGTTGTTCAAAATGTTGAAACAAATTTAAATTTCGCCGAAATCGGTTTATGAATAATTACAGAATATTATTGTATTGCACAGAGCAGTAAACTTTTTCAATTTGTTTGCGTAAACAACACCATACGTCATTCTTCATTTGATATTCCGTTGTTTATCATATATATCATCTCTGTTTGCATACTTCAACTAATTTCCTTACGTTAGTTAACTACATATTGCATAATAATTACGCTACAAGTTATCCATACTTATGCCAACATAGTTACAAGTAAAGGATAAATTATTCCCTTCTAGACTCATTTATGTTTTTGTCTTTCTCATTAACATCTAAACGTTAGTAGTAAGACAAGTTAATATGCATATTTATATCATTGACTTGCAGATACAGGTATCATGTAGTAACGTTAGATTACATTTCTATTTATACATGTATTATATTTTAAATTTGTTAATTGCAATTTACATTTATGACGTAGAAGTTTAGTAGTATTCCATGTAGAAAACTGTGAACTAAGTAAATTTGTGTAACAGTAGAATTTAATTCTAATTAAGTGAATACATATATTTAAGTAGATATTTTTTTTTTTATTTATTAATTTAAATTTTACAATTTGTACAGTAGGACATTTGGTAAAATATTATAGCGGTAATATAACATGTGGGTGGTTACCTCCTGTGGGGTACCATCATCGTGTTTATTAGGTTATGTCCTTTGTGAGATCTGTTGGGTGTTTCCTTTTTAGTCTCCTTTCTATGCTTGATGCGTTGACCGTTTCCGCTGCCAGCCGGTTTTGGTGCGTTGCTATTCTTTCTCTGTACCTTCATGCATATCTGCTGATCTCCTCCTTGACCGTTGGTATTCCCAGGTCTTTCCTAATGTCCTCGTTTCTAACGTTCCATGGCGCGTTTACTATTGTTCTAAGAATTTTAGCTTGCATTGCCTCTATGTTGGTTATATGGCTCATTGCTGCTGTTCCCCATAGTGGTATTCCGTACGTCCAGATTGGTTTTATGATCATTTTATATATTTTTTGTTTATTTTCTATACTTAGTTTGGATTTTCGATTTGTTAGCCAATACATTTGTCTCCTTGCTATCTGTATTTTGTCTATTATTGATTTAATATGCTGTTTCCATGTGAATCGTGTATCTAAGTGGAGTCCTAGATATTTCACTTGCCTTGTTTGGATTATTTGCGTGCCGTTTAGTATAATGTTTGGTGGTATCTGTTTTCGCAGTGTGA
>JACXIP010000067.1:168739-186757 GCA_014737485.1 Bombus picipes
TGTTAGACTTATTATCCGTATAATTCATTATTCATTAACTTTATCATTCGTCGAACTTATCATTTATTAAACTTATTAATTGTTAAGCTTTGTGATAGTCTTATACATACGTGTAAGTGTAATCTCGGCTTTGTGAAACGATGGCTAGCCCACGTGAAGAGTTGTTACGAGATTCTAGCCTCAACCCGACATATATATAGTCGATGCTTTAACTTTTTGACAAAACTTGGTTTCTCGGGCACCAATCTTTCTTAACTTGATTTGCTCTTTTTGATAGTGTTGGATACGTAGAGGCTATGACATATCACATGTCATACCACATGTATGACATCACATCTGAACACACGCATTAAGTATTCTTAAGACGATTTCAAATGGGATCGAACGATACCTTAGCCATTCCTTTGAGTATAAGATCAAGCAATCTCCATTTTTCATTTCAGTTGTATGTATGTGAATATTTTAATATGCAGTGACCGGTAATTTAATTTTAAAGTATTTTAAAGGATAAACAAATTTCCTTGTTGCATTAGTATTGCCTCATTAACATTTGATTCCGGATCAAATTAAATTACTCGACCGTCCAAAGCCTTGATGCGTCAAGGGGAAATACCAAGCATTCAATACCGTACACGAGACTAAACCTTGAATTTCAATTAACGCCAGTTATGGCGTTGCCCGCATTCTTCCAGCTTTTTAAGATAAATACATACAGCGTCTACGATTCCTTTCTCTATATTAGTGTACTTATGCAAACATTCTACTTCTTATGTCCATCCTGATTTCTACACCTTCAATCAAAAAGATAAATCGCATTCGCGTATGTGTCTTTGACGAGAACTTTAGCGAGAAATTTGTCAAGTAGTTGGCAACGCGATCATAATACTTTTATATAACTCGAAAACTAACACCGAGCACCCATTATATGTATAAGAAAGTTGTTCGAAATAACGACCTTGACAACATATTTCAAAAGTATTAAAATCAGTGAGGAATATATTAAATACTTGCTGACTTATAGTGGACAAACATATTTGTAATACAAAATATGTACTCGTTTCGTGATGTAAATGCTGAGGACTATCGAAATCGATTAACATTGTTGCGAGTTATAAACGGTTAAAAATGATAAAAATCATAGTATGTTTAGGAGTTTAGGGCTATAACTGTAATAAATCTAAAGATTCTTATATTTTTTGATACTGTCCCTTTTTTTTGCATCAATCGATTTCGATAAAACTTTTAGCATGTATATATGTATGTCGTATCGTCGTCGTAACACGAGTCCGGTCGCGCTATCGGAGCGAAGGTTTGAGGTATGTAATGAATCTTCACTGGAACTATCCATCTTCTTACACAGTTGAAGTGACGTTTATTGACACAAATACGGATATCACAGAGTTGACAAAGAATCGCGATGATGGCACTGAAAGAATCGCGCAAAGAATGGCACTGGTCTAAGACTCGATAACGAACTCGCGGTCGACGGGATAGTAGGTTTAATTTTTCGTCCAAGTCTAAATTGGAATTTATATCAAACGTGGAGTAATCACAGATAGCAAGGCGTTAGTTAGAGAGAGTGTCTCTCCGTCACGGTGACGCTGTCGAGGAAAACTATAACGGGGTGTGTCTAAGGGCACGAAATCATCGGATTCGTGGAGAGATGCCTTCGTTGTAGTGAGGGAAATTGACGTTGCTGTTAATTGGACAATTTCCATGTTGGTGGTTAGAAAAGGATGCAAGCCGTCCTTCAGGGAAGATTTCTAGCGGGAAGCGTCGTTCGTTGAAAAAATATATCTTCCCTATCTTCCCGTAGTTGAGACAAAGGCTGTTTGTCTGTTTGAGAGACTTTAGATAACTAAATCTTAATATTTATACGGCCCTCGGGCTAGCTGAGCATGTACTGTGGAGACGCGTCGGCATCTGGTAACCATCATACCCGAAGAATAGGATCTGCGTGTAGCGAGCCACGGGACAGAAACCGTTGGAATGTTTACTGTCGCGTGCCGCTACAAATATTTCTTTTGAGGAGAGCTATAGAATTACTCCATACCTTTGTTAGACAAAGCGTTCATCCCGTGACCGCGGCTACGTTTGGCGATTGATTGTCGGCTCGAGCCCAAGCTCATTACCACAAATCTCAAACAAATACAATTGGATAGAATGACGATAATTGTTTAATTATGGCTATGGTAGACTTTAGATTACAATTTTACGGATTTTCCCGAAGTTCGAAAAGGGAAGGCTCCGGTGTCCTTTCATCTCCGACATATATATGTCGGGTTGAGGTTAGAATTTTGTAACAACTCTTCACGTGAACTAGCCATCGTTTCACAAAGCCGAGATTATATTTACACGTATATACAAGACTACCACAAAGCTTAACAATTAATAAGTTTAATAAATGATAAGTTTGACGAATGATAAAGTTAATGAATAATAAATTATACGGATAATAAGTTTAACAGATAATAAGTCTAACGAATAATAAGTTTAATGAACACTATTAACTATGTTTTGGGTTCAAACGAATCCACGGTCAACGGGATGACTCTTTACTAAGCGTAAACTAATCTTAGGCGCAAAATACGATTGCTGAAAATGCTCGATGTGTCACTCTCCAAGGCAATCGCAAGAATGCCAGCCTCGTGGAGATTTTTCTCGCTGTACGATTGCATTTTGTTTTCTATAGCCGTTGGAAGCATCGAGAAGGTTCCAAACGCCGTTGCTGGCAGTTTCTGTCCGAAGTTCGATACACACTCGTTGGAAGCATCGAGAAAGTTCCAAACGCCGTTGCCAGGCAGTTTCTGCCTGGAGTTTGATTATTAATACAACGTATGTCCCATTGTANTCGGCACCTCCGAGGCAACATCACACGTGGCTAGGCCCGCTCCCAAGGCCGCATGCCGCCACAACCACATCTCTCGGAAAACCTATACAACCACTCCAGACCTCCGTTAGACAAAACGTCCATCCCGTGACCGTGGCTACGTTCGGCGACCAATTGTCACCTCGAACCCAATCTCGCTATCACAAATCTCGAACAATTACAGCTATGATAAAATCTAGGCTAGAGTACTAGAGGATGTTCCCAAAATTTCCAAGGAAAGGCTTCGGCTTTCCTTTCATCTTCGACATATATATGTCAGGTTAACATTAGAATTTAGGGCGCGTAACGATTCTTCGTTTGAATTAGCCATCGTTTTACTAAACAAAGATTATATTTACGCGTATATACAAGACTTTTGCAAAGTATAATGAATATTGAGTTTAACGAATAATAAGATTAACGAATAAATAGGTTTAATGAATAGTAAGATTAACGAATGAGATTAACGAATAATATGTTTAACGAATAATTAGTTTAACGATTAATGAGTTTAATGAACGCTATTAACAATGTTCTTGGGTTCAAACGAATCCACGGTCAACTCTTTACTATGCGTAGAATAATTTTAGCCACAAAAATACGATTGCTGAGACGCTCGGTAAACTGCTCGATGTGTCACTACCCCAGGCGATCACACGAATAATAATCTGATGGAAATCTTTCTCGCTGTACGATTGCATTTGTTTGTTATATGCTCGTTGGAAGTATCGAGAAGGTTCCAAACGCCGTTGCTAGGCAGTTTCTGTCTGGAGTTTGATTATTAATACAACGTGTGTCCCATTATATCGACACCTCCAAGTTCTTGAGGCCGTATGCCGCCACAACCACATTTCTAGGGAGAACCATACAACCGCTCCACACTTTCGTCAAGCAAAACGCTTATCCCGTGATCGCGGCTACGTTCGGCGACCAATTGTCACCTCGAACCCAATCTCGCTATCACAAATCTCGAACAATTACGATGAGATCGAATGACAACAATTGCTTAATTACAGCTATGATAAAATCTAAGCTAAAGCATTAAAGAACTTTACCCAAAAGTGCAAAGGGAAGGCTCCGGTTTTCCTTTCATCTTCGACATATATGTATTTTAAATTTTCATGACAGGTTCGGATTAAAAAGTTGTAAGGAGCGACCTTCGTTATTTCCTTCTCGATTTCGACAAATTGCAATTCTTTCAAAATTCTTTTGCACGCCATCTTTTGAAAGTCGTTTGACGCATTTGTTAAAAAGTTATTTCATCTTGAAGGGTGTTCAAATACTTCTATGAGAAATCATACAATTTTCCTGGCCTCTCGTTGTATGCACGTGTGTAGTAGGCATGTACGTATGTATGTGTGTACGTTTAAATACGTACGTTAAGAATAAGCGTCCCAAAGGTCATCCGACTTCGGCAAATTCAATATAGATTTGGCATGTTATGGAAGGTCCAAAATATATGAAAGAGATACGCTTCAAGTTTTTCCCATCCGATAATATAAAAAAAATATATCGCAGGGAAGTACTTTCGGTTTGTTTCGGGGCGAGGGTAACACGCGGACGAAGAGCCCTGTGGATAAAGGGAAGTGCGAAAGGAAAAAGGAGAAGGAAATACAAAGTGACACGAAGAAGGGAAAATAAAGGGTGAAAATACGAGGAGAAAGTGAAAGAAAAGCGAAAAGAAGTCTGGAACGAGAGAGAGGTACAAATTAGAAAACTAGAGGAGAAGAGGTTAGGAAGGCAAAAGCGCGGCAAATAAAGTAAGGTAGGGAAACAACAGATGGCGTTAAACAGAGGAAGACCAAGAAACGCGGGTAAAGCGGCAGATAAGGCAGATTTCATAAACACATTGGATAGTTACAGCTTGTCAGGAAAAGAAACACCAACCAGAGAGAGAGGAATGGAAATAATGATGGAAAAAATAGAGAAGATGGAAAGAGGATTTGAGGTAATGATAAAAGAAATAAAAGGGATATTGCAGAGAAAAATGTCAGTAATTAATTAATGTACTTGATATGGCTATTAAAGCAATAATTAACAAATGTATTCTGCACGAATGAAATCTTATTCTCAACTCCAACTCATTATTCTATTCATTGTTTCTGTACTGGAAATGGGTATATCTTGTTGCTAGCTATAGTTGTAAAATATTTTACTTGCAGAAAAGCGCAGATGTTTACAACGAACTCCTCCGCTTATACATTTCGATTAAAATATATACCATGCACGTGTGTTCGAGAATTTTTGCATTCGTCGTGTAGCATCCAGTGTCCAGCATCGACAATTGGAAGAATTACGTATAAGAAACATCATTTGCAATTGCCATTTCCATTTATGGCCTAAACACTGTCATTTTTATCGTCGTCACGGGCAATATTTCGCAATAATAATAGAAATATAATTGAACGCTCAAAATATTTCTATTTTCAATTATCATTAATGTATTATTTCGCATTGAAAATTAATAATCATATGTATGTCCATTACACAAATAATACGGAAAGTACACATATATGATGTTACATCTTGTACCACGATACTAAATCTGCGAAAAAATGTAGAATAATTATTTCAGGTGTTTTATTTTCGTGGCTCGACATCGAACATCTAGAGTACTTAAGTGATTATGTATGTTATGTTAATGACGAAAACACGTATAAATAATCGTTCATCATGGCGAAACTTTAAATGTTTCATCGAATTGTCTTATATTTGATCGACAAGGGTATGAGATATATTGGCAGATTTTGTCCAGATTTGAAATCCAGCTTCACTTTCGATGACGACTTTATAATTGTGTACAATTTCTCTGAAATATACCACAGCCAAGACAACCTTCATAACGATCATTGTACCTCAACGTCAAAACCGGCTAGCACATTAAAAAAATGAAGTATACCACCTTGAATCCATTTGGTATTGTTATAAGGTTATAGCAGAATAAAAAGTACGAGTTTTCGCGAATATCTCATCATTTCGTTAGTTGGTCGAACAAGACGTGCAATGGACAAGTTTCGTTTGTATCTTTTGTTACAATTATGCGTGCTGACGGCGCCTCAAAAAACGATTTTAGACTCGCCAATAAATTTGCACTATTATCGGCAATTTCGCAACTGGCTTTTCCAAAGTATCGGTATGTGTTTACTTAATGTGATTATTTTGTATAGTGACCATTTCCTACGATATACAAAAAGGAATGAAGTGTAATTCTCAACCAATGTATTTTTAAAACGGCGCAAAAGACAAAATGCGTTATTTTAGAAAAAAGTGTACACGATACTTGTTATACAGATATACAATGTGCAGAAAGTTTATATCCCGTGCAACTCGGCAGTTGCATCACGGAAAACGATCGACGATACTTGATGTTACCAGAAATTTCTTAGCGCGAGAAAATTAAATGTTTCAATATTGTTTAAGGATGCAGTGGTAAAAGTGTAAATTACTTATTTATTAATACTCCATTATCGATTATGAAGATTTGATCATCATGTGTAATAAATTTATTTTTAACGCTTTACAATACCTTCAAACACCATACTCTAAAATACTATAGGTTCATTCATTATTCATTTCCATTTATTTGGCACTTGTGACGTTCTTTGAAATTTTTCTCGGTGTATATTGTACATGAATCATCCGATATCAATGGTATCCAATATCGTATGCGTCGATTACTTTGTGCATAATGCCATCTGAGGGAAAACGTACGATACTAAATTGTCGGAATGAAACGAGAGATACGCTGAAACTGTAAAATAGGAAAGTGATGTAGAAGGTGGAAAAATATTTTTCTAACATCGAAGATACTTTCGCTCTGAAGCATTGACGGTACTAAAAAAGAGACATTTATAGGTGGTTTAAGTCACAAATAAAATGTAATTCAACGCAGTTTAATATATTAAACAACATCGCGCCATTTAGTGGGAAAAGTGTTATAGGACTCATAAGTAATTAACACACTGTTACATTTATGACAATATCTTACCCTTCGCTGTTTTAATCTTGGAATTAATATTATTCTTTTTACAATATCTACTAGGAAAGATGGATATTAATCCAGATATTGAAAATCACGTTATATTTATCATATAATATGGATATTAAATAAAAGAAATTTTTCAAAGAATATGAGATCCAAAGTTTCAAAATCATTGATTCTGAATGAAGCGATGTACTTGAATCACTATTGTATAAAAAGTCATGTGTAATATGTTTCTTTTTGGGCGACTCTTTTAGAAAGCAATTTATATGGAAAGTAATCCATGTGTCAAATTGTTCGCGACATAACTCAATTTATAAGAAACTGAATTTACAGATATAGTTTCCTAGTTCTAAACGAAATTATATTAGTAACCAAATAGGAGTTTTCGTGATTTTTGCATTACTGAAAATAGATTTGATTCCATGTTCGTATAAGTGAAATCACAAAACGAACTTCATCCAGATCGTAATGACTGAATCCTATAACCTAATGGAACGTATTTTCTAGGAGCAAATAATCACGATGTGGGGTCAGTCTCACAATCAGCGCGAAATAAATGCAAACTTCAAATACCGGTTCCATTAGACGTTCCATTTCCTTGCAACGTTACAGGTAGTTAAAATTTTATTTATTATTGTTGGAAAATTTTTATCCATTATTATGAAAAAACGAAATCATCCTTAGATATTACTTTTTCGTATTTACTTTTCTAATATCATTGCTTAATTTAAATTGCAGTTAGACATATTTTGCCTTGGAAATTTAAATTAATTAAACACACAGTAATTTTAATATACTTTTAAGTTTATTTTTAAATTCTTTATACTATTACCATTTTTCGTGATTGATATTTATTTAATCGGTACAACAATTATTCAAACATGGCACGTCTTTTTATCTCCAATTAATATTTTATCGCCATATTTTTAAGTTGTCATTACATTTAAATAACTAGATTCATTATCGTAGCTTGGTACAATTGTTAGGATTTGTTGCTATCGCTCGATATAATTTCAGGAACTGAGTATCCTAAATCTTTATAATAACCCTTTTAGGTGGCAGATCTTCCAATGTTCCCGAGTCGGTTCATCGTTTGAGACCAGGTGACATAGATGTTATTGCCGCGATGGGCGATTCTTTGACAGCCGGTACTGGAATTTTTGCAACTAATTTATTGGAGATGCTGGTCGAAAATAGAGGCGCGTCAGCGAGCATTGGTGGTGAAGGAACTTGGCGAACATACTTGACGCTTCCCAATATTTTTAAAGTACGTTACTCAAATTCTTTACTCGAAAATTGATCACGTGCATAAATTATATAATCATTAATATATTTATTACTTCGTATGATTTATTAATCATAAAAGAGAGTAACGCTTTCATAGTCGGCTCTGTTTATAATTAGGAATTTAACCCCAAATTATTGGGCTATGCACTTGGAGATTCTCTGACTACTCAATCAGCTTCGCAATTAAACGTCGCTGAGATTGCTGCAATATCGAGAGATATGCCATTTATGGCCAAACATCTAGTCAATAAAATGAGAAATGATCCGAGGATAGATATAAAGAGACATTGGAAGGTTCGTATTTTAGGTAAAATAATGAGATAATAACATGAAATTGATATTAGCATTCTGTAATATATATATTAACACCGAATTTCACAATTAATTCGCCTGCTTGTGATTTCTTTCAAATCCATAATATTAGCAACATTATTGCTAGTAGTGTTGTGGTAGAAACCACTATGTTTATTATGGCTGAAAATGTGTCGAAATATTTTTATAGATATATGAAAATTATACATAGTTTTCATATATTCGTTGTGGAATAAAGAAACAGATAAGTATTTCATTTAAGTTTTATTGAAATAAGTTTAAAAGTTAAGTTGAGTTACCAGTGAAAATAAAAATTGTTTAGAGCAAATATCAAATTGGATAAAAGGTTTTTTTCAGTTGGTTTAATTTTTTATTTCATTGTTCAAATAATAAAGTCGCTGTTTCTATGTTTTATAGTTGATCTCTTTATTCTTCGGGCACAATGATTTTTGTGGCAATATATGTGAGTTTCCTTCTCCGTGGTTTGTTTTGGATAATCACAAAACTGATTTAATTAATACTCTTACGATATTAAGAAATAATTTACCCAGGACTTTTGTCACTATTCATATAATGCCTCACTTAAAGGAACTCGTTGCTACACGTCAAGGAAGAAAGTCTTTGAAATGCTATATAACCACCACCACTGAATGTTCATGTTTGTTCGCTTTGCAATTCAGAAATCAAAGACAGGAGTATTATAAAATAATGGAGAGGTTCGTATAATTCAGAGAATTGTCAAAGGTTTTTGGATACCTCACGCTTGAACGAGTCGCCTGCCAATATTTGATGTTATACAATATTTATTTCATATTGCAACATTTACAATATTATTATTGGATAACTGTAATCAATTTCATTGCAAAAAGTTATTATAAAATGACACAAGTCGACTGCCATTTAGCTTATTCGATGGCAGAATCTCATGTTGAAATTATCTCCAACAACTGGTACGTTTTCAAATCTATAATTAGTTAACTCTGGTTGCTTTCAGTTTTCTACTTTAATTTAAATTGGTTACTTTTGATGAACATTAAATCTATGTGCATACATATTTTTATTATTTTAGATTTGTACTTACGATATTAGTTAAATTTTATGAAGATAAAGATATCTTAAATTTCGCAAAATTCCGAAACGAACAATTTTTCAACGATCTACATTTCGAAATAGACTATTTGACTCGTTATTAGTGGCATGATATACAGTGAAATATAACGTGTATTTAGGAGAACCTCATCTAGTCATTAGAGGAAGGTTTTCTTAATGATAATATTCTCGTTTGTAATTTGACAGTCTGTGTGCATTACTTATTTCTGAAAGTTACTTCGTTACTGAAAGTTGTTCGTTGACTCAAATAACACTGCCCTATCACCTTATTGTTATTCGAATCAGTTCCTCGTTTTTGATATTTTCCTTTATAATTAATTATAAATTATACGCGAAAAACTAATTTTATCTGAACAACACACGTGTGTGTGTATAACAAGTTTGATTTTTCTGTACAAAGTTCAAGACTGAGATGTTGTGAATCTCAACAGCTTAGATGACTCGAATAAATGGACGTCAATATATTTCTCTGATAGGTTTTAGATATCGACATCGATTCTATGATGCGGATATGAGGAATATGCAGATACAATCTTGCCCAAATTTTTTAGGTGGCAAGAATTGGAAGAAGAAATCGCCAATTATCCAGAATTTCATAGAAATGACTTCACTGTTATAATTTTACCAACACTTAAACACGCGAAGATACCGCTTTCCAAGGATGGATTCGCCGATTTATCGTATCTTTCTGCTGATTGCTTTCACCTAAGCCAAAAATCTAATGCAATATGTAAGTATAATGAAGGAGCTTGTGTAATACCATGACTTTTATATTAACAATCAAGTGAAAATTGTTTCATGTACATCAAGTGGCAAATAATCTGTGGAACAATTTGTTAGAACCAGTTGGCAACAAATCCTCTGTTTGGACCCCATTATATGAAACATTTTTGTGTCCTACTTCGGAAAGACCATTCTTGATGACACGTGAAAACTCGCACAAGGTTTTCTAAATTGAAGACGCGTCTGTGATTTGATTTCAAGATTAAAATTGTGGCTATTAAAATTTAGTACAGTAGAATCAAAGTGCCATTTTAATCCACAATCGAATTTTCTTAATATATCATATATTTAATTATAACCAATAATTATTTCCTAATTTGATAAAGTATATCTGTTCAGATATCTCTGTAATTGCATATGACGTCATCCCAAACTTTATGTATTTCACATTTGCATTCACAGCTGCCTTTTTCACTTTATATCTCACACTAATCTTTATCAGCGTTTTTATGAAACGTCTATGCTAAGTACTTTCATATATGATTTCATGGTTTTAGAAAGAAATGTTATGAAATATAGGTTTGGTTGATATTAAATTGGTTCACACAGATTCAATTTTAGCTTTCTATATTTCACCACCGTATACAACCATCTGAACACGCCGGATACACTTAAATAATCAACACGTGGTCGACTCCTAAGACAAAAGAACGTCGTTAGAAGTCGTACCAACTTAGCTTGCAGGAACCAGCGATCATACCAACTTAACGTTTCTCAACAAGAAAGGAGTGTAGAGTCGACGAATTTTTAAATTTCGAACGATAAATGACTGGGAATGCTTGAGAGATATTCAATGTTATTTTCAGTTATTTATTTGTCTTCCGGTTTCTATTCTTTCATCGTTGCTCGTTTTTTTTTTTTTTGTTCCTCTTCATTACTATCACGATAAAGTAAAAAATTAGTTACGAAATTATTATTCAGCGAAGTAAAAATTGTTCAGATTTACAGAAAAATAAATTTCCTCAGGAGTTAGCCATATTATTAATAATGTAGGAATGTTATATTATAAGTTTATAGGAAACAGTATGATAAATACAATATCGTTGCACTCACACGAAATCGAATATAATACCGCGTTTCGCATATTCATTTCTCACTAATTCTACGACACAACAACACAACGAACTTCACACGACCACGATAAATTCAACTCTGACAGCATTTTCCATGCTCATTTTTCCCTTAACATACCTTGGTAACGCTCACGACACTCCTTGACAATATTAACATATCTTGACAACGCTAATAAACAATTACCCCTCACGCCACGTCCTTCCCTGACGTTACACTATCCCACAATAATACATATTATTAATAATTGTAGATAATACAAACCATACTATTCCATTTTGTATTGTTGAAAATAATATCGCAAATGAAAAAGTTCGTACAACTATTCTAATAGTATTTCCAAATACAACAACTATGTGTAAAATAGTTTATGGAATATAAATTTATGTTTCCAATTATCATTATTATTTCTGCTAATATTATTATTTATTATCGTGTAAAGAGACGAACAAAAGTTAAAAAAAAATTCGAGTTTCTCTAATTTAATTATTGTTCCACCATGGATTAGGCTACTTTACTTTAAAACGTCATCATCACTTTTTCAGTTGTGGTTGGATGTATTAAGAAAAATTGTTACTAATCCTTTATAAAAACACAAAGTGAAACAGCCGAAACATCAGTAATTGTTCTTCTACAGCTGGTTCGTTTAGTTCATTGCTTACTTTATTGCTTATTTCGAATAGAATTTCAAAACATTTTACTTTCTACTACTATTTTTCAGTTTTCTACCGCTAGACGAGAGTACTTCGTGTACTAGTAGAAAATAATAGGTTATCTAGAAGATAAATTATATTAATAAAATGAAAGAAGTAGTAGAGTCAAATGTCTATGCAGTTCTACCTGAACAGTCGAGCTATGCGGACGTGAGAACCAGTGTCTCCGTAAGTGCGACAAGTGGGGAAAACTAAGTGACTCAAAACTAAGCCAACCGCTCAAAGATGGAAGACAAACAACAAGTGCCGCCAATAAAAATATTAAACAAAGGAGAAACCTTCTACATAAACAGAACTGCAGTAATAGCAAATCAAGCAAAAACAAGAAGTGAAGACTGCTCAGATATAGATACAAATGAAATAAAAAAAGGAAATACGCAAAAGAACGACGTAGAGAACAGCACCAACGATCCACCAAACCAGAATGAAAGCTGGAAGGTCGTAACTCCCAGCAAAAAACGAAAAATAACAACAAACACAAATACTAGGAGAGTCGGAGAAACGGGAAAGCAACAATGGTTACAAGAAATCCCTCTCCAAAATTCATTCAGCGCACTACCTCAAGAGATGGAAATAGACACAACAGAAAAACCAGCAATCCATATCGCCAAATCGCCACCAATATACATAGAAGCACAAATAATAGACCCCCTCGTCGAACTACTTAACAACACGGCGGGAAAAGAATATTATTACATAAAGCAAACAAAACCAGATCAGGTAAAGGTACAAACAAGTACACCTGAAATATTAAAAAAAGTAACAGCGGCGCTAAAAGAAAAAAACGCGGGCTATTACACTTATCAGCTCAAAACTGATAAAAGCTATAAAGCAGTAATCAGAGGATTACACCCAAAAACAAACACAAAACACATTAGCGAAAAATTAGCTACAATCGGGCACCAGACAAGATTAATTAACAACATAACCAGGTATGACACCAAACAACCACTACCTCTATTTCTAGTAGAACTAGAACCGAAAAACAATAATAAAGAAATTTTCGACATTAAAAAGCTATTAAACACAATAATCACAGTCGAGCCACCCAGACAAAAAAAAGACATACTACAATGCATACGGTGTCAACAATACGGACACACAAAGAACTACTGCAACAAAATCCCGGCGTGTGTCAAGTGCGCAGAAATGCACCTAACAGCTAACTGCCCATACACGGGAAAAACAAACGATGTAAAATGCTGCAACTGCGGTGGAAACCACCAAGCCAGCTACAAAGGATGTGTAGTCAGAAAGCACCTGCAACGTAAACTGTTCCCGACGCTTCGAAAAAGAACACACAAAAATTCCCACGCGCAACAGGATAACACAGAATCTGTGACAACACCAAATCCACAGCAGGTAATAAGCTGTAAACGCAGCAACACAAACACCGTCGGTAGCCGAAGCTACGCGCAGGTAGTCAACCAAGCGGCACCCATAGACAACCAAAATCAGAACAATAACAGCAACGACACTACAGAAATCAAGGAACTGCTCAAACAAACCATCAAAAACAGCGAAATGCTTACAAAAATGATAAGCGAACAAAACGCAGTCCTCAGACAACAAACACAACAAATCACAACTATGCTACAATTACTAACATGCTGAGCAAAAAATAAAAACGGACAGGCTTAAAATAGCAGCCTGGAACTCTAACGGCCTGCAACAACGAGCCCTAGAAAGTAAAACATTCCTGTACAACAATAACATCGACGTACTGCTCGTATCAGAAACACACTTCACTACAAAAAGTTACATAAAAATACCGTACTACACCATATACGATACCAAGCATCCCTCAGGAAAGGCATACGGAGGGACCGCAGTAATAATAAAAAACGACATTAAACATCACTTACACAACCAGATTAGTAAGGAACATATACAAGCAACCACCGTTACCGTACAAACTAGCAGCAACCATTTACAGTTGTCAGCAGTATATATACCACCGCGACACAAAATTACATCACAAATGTGGGAAGAGTACTTTCAACACTTAGGTGACAAGTATATCGCAGCTGGAGACTACAACTCAAAGCATACACTATGGGGATCAAGAATCACTACACCACGAGGTAGAACTTTGGAGAACTACATTAGAAACAATAACCTCAATATACTATCCACGGGAAGACCGACATACTGGCCGGCAGACCTGAGCATAATACTTGACCTACTCGATTTTGCAGTTACAAAGGGACTAAACGTAAATAAACTAAACATAGCACCCAGTCTTACTTACTAAGCAGTCGAGCTTACCTCTGACCATAGACCCATAATAATTACATACATAAACAAACCAATACTTTACAACAATTCAGAGACGCTATGCAATAAAACTACCAAATGGCAAACATTTAAAGAAATAATCAAGAACAAAATCGACTGCAACATCCCATTGATAAAACCTGAACGCATCGAACAAGCAGTAACAAGATTTACAGAAATTATTCAGCATGGGCAACCACCATACCTGAATCAACTAATAGACAAACAAAAATAATTCCGCCAAACATCCTCGAAAAAAATTGAAGAAAAAAGAAAAGCGAAAGCAAAATGGCAAAAACATAGATCAAAAGAAAACAAAAAACATCTAAACAAACTTGCAAAGGAAATAAAATACAAAATAAAAATTATAAAATAAAATATAAAAAACTATAGAAATATGAAGAAAGATTGTAAAATTCTAGGCAATAATTGTTTTTGCTCAAATAATAGTAAGCTGTCGCATCGCGTTCGTTTTCATATCATCAGTAGTCAATCACTTTTCCCTGAGTATCGATGATTCTAGTGGTGTCTCCCCGCTGGTTTGTCAGTGTTCGATCGTTCAAAGGCTTAGCAATAATCCGAATCCGAATTGTCAAGGCAATCAACGGCGATCGGTAATTATTTTCCATATCGAAGCCGCCATTGGCATTTTCAAATTCGAACACTGAGATGGTTTCAACCGCTGCATCTTCAAAAATCTAAATTTTTCAATGAGATGAAGAACGGGCAGCAGTATTGTTGAGAATTGTGAATCGTAATCCCCGAAATAAATATGCAGGAACAGTTTAATTACATGTAGGGATGATAATAAAATAGTTTTGTATTTATTTACTGTGTGATTTACAAGATGTTCATAGATACCCATTACACGTGTTTCAGCACTCTTCTAGTCTCATTTTTATAGCACGTATACGGAACAGTGACATTCTTTTGTTCTACGAGACATTACATATATTGCAATAGGTGTAAATTTGGTGAGACGGTGTCGGCTCGCGCACTTACAATCGCAATGTCGCTGCATACTTGCAATCTACCGTTACCTTTGTTACGTCCCGTGACCCTCCACATAAACCCCACGCCATCCATCGGTCAAGATGATCACCTGATGTCTATCATCCTTATTCGGACCTGTAATAATCCTAAGGACCGTTATAAATTTTAGAATTTTTTACAATCAAGTCCCTCAAGTAACTTTCAAGTCGAAACGTTCTTTAGAGTTGTTGTTCATTCTGGGAAAACGGGGAACAGCGAATTCTTCTCGTGTATATCGCCACTCGTGAGTACCTTTGGTAGGGAGCGACCAGCGCCCATCCTTACCCACCAGTTGTTTCCTCATCCAATTAGCAGCGATGTCCGTTGTCCTCACTTTCTTAATGAAAATTGCTGTCAACGAATCCGCTTGTTTCGTGTTCTAGACACACCCATCAATAGTTTTCCTCCCCGACATCGCCGTTTCCGAACGGCACTTGCTGGTAACTCTGAGATCTGAACACATCTCACTTGCTATTAACACTGCGCTGAGAAAACTCTACACGCACCACGCGCAAAAACTCGTCTTCAAAGTTGTTGGAAATAAATAACTCAGTGTTATAATCATTCAACCAACCTTATTATCATAACCGAAATAGAGAATCGACTAATTTGTGGCGTCGATTATCGTATGGTAACGAGAATTTACGTCTCTCGTTGGCGCGTTCTACCGCGAACGCGTCACTTCGCGAAACGGTGAAACAAGTACTATCTTTAGTGCGCGTGACGTAAATCCAGCTTAATATATTTTTAATCGCATGCATTCGGCATTTTAATTAGCATAGGTTATTTTTAAATGGGCTCTGCACCCGGATACTGAACCGCGCGCATGTGTTTATGGCCGATATCCACCAAGTGTATTGTAGAACAATTAGCTGCCTTGTGTTTCTCTTCATCGGTCGTTATCTGTTATCTTTTGTGTCTACTTTCCTGTAATATCTGTTTGTTTATTTCTCATCCCTGTGAATTCTGTGGAAGGTATTAATCTGAATGAAAGAGCGTGGACAATACTCTTGATGTCGACAAGTGATGATTGCGACGAAAATATAACAAGCAATTGTCATGCACTTGCGAGGGTATCGCCTATCGTAATAGCAGAAGAAGGATTATCATCTATTGAAAATAAGCCTGCTACCACGAATGAGATTCGTTGCGTGATTAAAAATGTAACAAGTCGTGGTGCAGATATAATCAACGGGAAATTGAATTTAACGGGAAACGAAATAAATGTTCGAGAATTCAGTAACTTTATTTAAATTATTGTAGTAATTAATGATCCGATGATATTTTTGATATATATTGCATTTATAATGATAATTGACAATTAATAGAAGACACAATTAAATATACAATGTCAAGGAATCTGCGATCGCATGTTACTTGTTGCTATTTCCACTCTGTGTTCTTTATCAAAGATCGAACGACAATGCGACTTCACGATAGTAGATACCGACACGTGTGTCACAGGGCTTTAATGAATTTCAGCGTGAAACACCTCAAGATACGCATACTTTTAATAACATCACCCTCTTACTGAAACTGGATAATGTCATGCGTTAATGATACGATTAACATTTTTACTTCCAAAACCAAAGTAGAAATACCTTTGAATCATCTTAAAGCGTGAACAATTGACAGCAGTTGACTTTTTATCATAGATTGCTTCTACGCTTACATTTTAATGATATTTTCATTGCGTATAAGCTTTTACCGGTTAAGATGAAGGTGAAAATGTTTGAATTGCTAATTGCATCTCATACGAACGATCTATTGTGGTGGTATTAAAAAGAAATAACACACAGTCAGTGTAAAAGATATTCATACAGTAACTAACTGTAACAAAAATTAAAATTATAGTAGAATATCGTTTAATAAGAAATTTTTTGCAAATGAATAATGTTTATATATTCTTACAAGTCTACAAAGTAATTTAAGAAAAAATTCCTGTCACATATTCCTGTTCTGAAAATATAATATTAATAAGAATCTAGCTAATGATAAAAATATATGTGTAATATATATATATTCGTACAGTTAGCGCTTCATAAGATACAATGTATATATCATAATATAATATAGTATAGTTATTTACAGAAGGTTTCCTTTAAAAAATGGACAAATATTTCTAGTAGTGTACTCATCAATTTGATAAATTCAATGTCACGATATTTGCAAAACATAATGGAATCAAAAGCAAACTTTACTAGCAGGAAAAGGTCGGGAATGGGAAAACTCTGATTTTAATAAAATTTGAGACTTAAAGAACAGCGCGAAATATTAAACACGCATTCATTTTTAGTTGCGGTAAATCAAGTTTATGAAGTTTATAAAGTTCTAGCCCAAAAAGGCTACCACGAAACAATTAAAAATAGACAAAAATTTGTTAATAAAAATGTTAACATATAGGAAAAGTACTACAGTTAATAAGAAATTTCAAAATTGTTTGAAGAAATTACATTAGTCATGTCTATTTGAAAAATTACGCCATCAATGCATATGACAAACAAAACTTGCACTTTTTGTCACGAATGCTACTATGTATTATACATATATATATATATATATATATATATATATATATT
>JACXIP010000067.1:209833-221446 GCA_014737485.1 Bombus picipes
AGAATCAATAACACACACATGGGACACATTGGGATATTGCGAGATATCGCAAGACATCGTAGAAAATGTAAGATATCGCTCAAGACATGGTGGAATACATCACATAATACATTACACAAAATTTGATCCTTAGATTTAATACATTCATGATGTACTTGATCGGTCAATAAATATTTATCCACAGAAGCAGGTTTCTGTTGATCTTCTTGCTCTTTTATAGCTCTCGTTGTTGTTTTTCTTGCTCTTTTCACTGAGCGTAATTTGTCTTTTTGAGTTATTCATAGGTTACGTTACGATTTTCTAAGGCAGAAGTACGTACAAGTGTAAAATTCTATATTATATTATATTCTGTTTATAACTTTGTCTTATAACTTGTGTAGAAGTCTTCAGTTTTAATTATAATTCAAGTCGCTGCTATATCGAATACATAACGTTGCATGTAACACAAAAAAGGTAAGTTCAGGTGATCCCCGGAATGTATTACGTGAAAAGACATTGCATGTCTTGCCTGTTCTGTACTTTGTTTGTGTTGTCAGAGACGAAGTTTTCTCTCTGCTACTACAATCGAAACTTGATACGCGCCATCTATGAGTTGCTGTTAGTACTAGAGTTAGGTGTAAGCTATTACACAGTGGGAGGTTCGCATCATGTCATTACAGGGTATGGTTTTACATGAAAGATAATCATTTACGTACCATAGCACTATTCGCATATAACAAATATTACAAATGTAATTATTACCAAAATTTACTTATGTACAGCGTTTTTCCATGGACTTTAAATCTCTACAGGGCAATAACGGAGACAGTATTACTCTAAATCAAACATCAAATTAGCATACCATTCGTGATAAGCTAAAAATTTATGTCTATTTAACAAGTCAATGGAAGAAATAAGGTATCATGAAAGTCGTTGCATCTACAAAGAGTGTATAGCTCTGCTTTCTGCCGAAAATAGCATCTACGTGAGCTAATTTCAACGCTTAATTTTCTATTTAAATATTCTCAATGTTCTCTACCTATACCATGAGTTTTCACTGCTTGCGATTTAATTACTTTATGTAATTGTATTTTAAATGTCTTTTAGAGGCTTTCATTAAATGTTTTGTTAAACTGGTTAGTTAAATTAATATCGTTAATTATCGTTACAATTCTGTGTCATCTATATTCATTTAATGCAAAAATTAGGAATATTCATCAGTCTTTAATACAATTTATCATCGTTACATGACTAATTAATCTCATCACGGCTACAGAAAGGAGTATCCTCGTATATGCAGACACTCTTATAAAATTCAAAATATATTTAATAAAATTTGTAATTCAGATAGTTCACGCGATAGCGCTCGACGTAACCTAGACCTTCGTAATCTAGACATAAACGAGGTTATGTCATGACGAAACCGCAAAAACTCATCTCCACGTAACAGGTAAACGAGCCAAGCTAAACTATACAAATGAGGATTGAGAACACAGACTGTAAGAATTCAAGATCAGCGAAGAACTATGTCGCATAAATGTAATTGTATTTGGTGACATCATATAACTACCCCCGGTAAAAGAACATTGTTCTTTCGTACAACTACAGCGACGTGATTATTACAATCACATTGCACATATTAATTATTGGTACCAGTTTTCAATCTGCGAACTCGTCATGAATATAAGGCAGAAGGACGATACAGAGTTTATCGACCTATTAGATAATTTACGATTGGACGACATAACAATTCCTCAATAAGAAATACTATGCAAGCGAAGGAGAATTCCTCTATTCTGAGAGTTTGTGGTTGATGCAGCATTAAGAATATTCCTGACAGCAAAATCAATGGACGAAAATGATACAAAAATGAGATAGCACAATCACATTGTATATACATTACTTACTCAGTAAGACGAGTTTCGTTAGATATGGAAAAAGATCATCCAAAAATGTTATTTCTGCAAATGTAAATAAATGCAGTGGAATGTTGCATACAATAGCACTAACTGAGAGATCGCGAATTATGTTACAACGAAATATGTCAATTCTGGTGGTTTGATGAACGGCGCAACGGGAATCGTAAAAAAATTACATCGTCAACACTTTGATGAAATCAGCTGAAAGACGGGGCATTCCCGGACTCAGTGCTTATAAAATTTGACGACGAATCCATCGAAAGCAAATTCAAAGACATCGATGGCTACATTCCGATATCTCTAATAGTGCAACATTTCAGGCGATGAAAGGTTATGAAATTAACGTTAAACGCAGAATGTTATTCCTTATCCTAAGCTGTAGTGATCGTACATAAATTACGAGAAACTACACCAAACAGGGCTGTAACTGGTCTTGGCAAAAAGAATTTTTCAAAGGTCCAAATCTACTTTGCTCTTAGTCGTGTTAAAGACTAGACTCTTAGACGGTCTAGCTACATCTGATTTAGCGCCTAACGCATTTCTTAATGAATCCTGTGACGAAAAGGTACTTGCAGAAATGCAAAGATTACCAGGACTTTCTTCGCCAAAAAAAAAAAACAGCTGAAGTATCTTTGAAACGAGAAATTAGTAATAAAATATACGAAACAAGTCAGCATTGAATGACAAACCTATATTTAGAAACGGGCGATGTACTCTCCCAATGAAAATTTTGTAAAACAACTGCCCAATTTCATCACTTCCAGCAATTGGTTTGTAGAGAAACGATGGGATACAACCGAATGAAACGATGAATAAGACAGTTCATTTGCAATAACGATAAGAATAAAGAAATTGAACAAATTTCACAAGCGAGACTAATCATTAGATTATCTCTACAAGACGCAGGATGTTTCATTCCAACAGGTTGATCCACCACAGAGCGATCGATACGCATACATAAAAATTAGATTTTTGTGGCGCACACTGTTTGACAATGATTATGCGTGAAAAATTCTTTAATGGGATCAACGGAAGACATACCCTACGCGAAGCATCTTAATATCAGTTCAACGATTGCAGAGCAATCGCTGAAAAATTAACGCAAAAAGATTATATCACGAGACCAACAGGAGAATATGCTCTATGAGATGCAAAAGGAATCGTTTTGGTTGATCAAGCCGTTCCATGGAAATCGATAGATATACACGAAATCGGTATATCATTCGTTGGTGAAATTAGTGTTTTAAAACAGAACATAGTTTAGAATAAACAAATCGAAAAAGTTTTCTTAACAAGATTAACGAAAGAATATATCCTACAAGATGCATGAAAAAAAAGGAAAGAAAAAGATATACTCATTGAATTAGAAGTCCTCTCTCTCGAAGTCAATATAATATAAATATCACTTAATCGGATAAAGGTTTATCCCAATTAGAATATTTGTAATTGTTATATTTATATATTATAACTATATTATAATTATAGCATGTTGCAGATAGAGGAACGTGTTTAATATACTGAATATAAAGTATTTTTTTCACACTTTCTTGTACACTTCTTGTCATATTGGCCTTTACAATGAACTTTCCTTCAACCGTTAAATATAGAATTTTATTATTCTTTGGTAAATTTATCATTCACGCATAACTGAACAATCTCTCCACGGATACAGAAGAAGACAGTGGTGTGTTATATCAAAGAAGATATACGTCGAATCAATGGATAATCCTTTAACATATGCAAATCACGACTTTCGCGGAAGAAAATTTTGTGATTTCTAATTCTGTGTTAATAGAAACTCAATTATAGATTTCAGATTGTGACGATCCAAAGTCGAAAAGGTCATCATCTGTGCTATCGATATCCTCTGACGGTCCCTAAGGAACATAAAAAGGAGAAGACAAGTTACGTAAAAAATAATACCGCATACGTTATCGCAATAATAATAAGGAAATTGTTTTATCTATACGTACATTGTCAGCAACAACCGTTTCAAGTTCTGCATGTAATTGCGGATGCTGACTCGTTTTGATGTAATTCGGCCATCGAGATTTGAATTATAAAAACGAGAACGCTGTAACTGCAGTTTGCTCAGCCTCAATCGTGGCAAAATAAAAAGATGATACCAATCTTGTATAGAAACTCTTCAATAATCTTTTAATAATGTTTCTAACTTTTTTCTAAACATAAAACCGAAAGCACAATGCCATAATGTGGTTCTTTTTCTCCCTGGAAGATATCTAAAACTTTTTCTAGGAAATTCCATCTTGTTATTCCCGTTCTGTTCAAAGTATAACTTAGTATAGTAGTATAACAAAGTATAACTTTATGTAGTTTGCATAATTTCGGCAAGCTTAGGACGTGCGGTACATTTCCGTAATGCATTGCATTTGGACAATACGTTGTTGTTAATTGAGAGCAATGTGTCACATTTTTCGCACATTGCCGTCACGCAATTAATTGTAGTACATAAACTTAATGTGCATGTCTAAAATGTTGTGATAAACACGGTCTGATATCCAAGGTGAAAGATGCATCGTCTTCAACATCGGTTAGATAATTTTTATCTTCATGATTCAATGCCTGATCTCGATATTCCTGTTGCAGATGTTGCCGATAATCTCTCAATGTATTTATCACATTGAAAAGTATCTACACGAATGCTAAACGATATGCTAAACAAACGAAATGCATTTACGCAGCTACCGACATTGTCTATAATTACTGTCTGTATTATACCAGAACTGTGGCAACACTTGGCAACATTGTATACTGCTGAAGCGAAGCGCCGCCGAATGTGCGAGAAGAACGCGCGGCAACGGTCGCGAACGCCTAAGAAACGCGTGGATAGTGGGGATATTGAGCGGCGACAAAAAGAAAAGAATCGAATCCGATCGACAGTTAGGTTCGAACCAGGAAGTGAAAAAGTCGCGTTGTGACCGCGCAGCGAGATTGAGTAGCGAAACCGAGAGATCAAAAGAAGACACTTGTTAATAAATATTATATTGTTGATCTGAACACCAAGTGATTATTTAACGCGCTACACCCAATATCACCTCAGAACTTTAATCGAATTCTAGGTGAATTTGACGAAGAATATCAGCAATCTTGTTAAAACTGTGTACGCCTTTGAGCTTCATACACGCCAAAGCTGCTGGCTGCCGCTCGAATGCAATTCAACCTAAGCAGCGTACAATGACACTGAAGAAACTGCTTCTTCTATTAGACCACGCATTGGCTGTAGTGCATACATACCGTGTTTTATGTAATCGTTGCTTTAACTGAGTAACCGTGTTCGGATACATCTCACTTTGTTCGACCGTTCGCGGAGAGACGCGATCGCGAGGAAGCGCGCCAAAGGGAATCGTAAATTCCCGTTTCGATTATGGAATCAACGCCACGAAATGATCGATCCTCTATTTCGATCAGGATAATAGAGGTGGTTGAATTGATTATAACACTGAGGTAACAGGTTACAATTCACACTTTATTCCAACAACTTGTACACATAGACAGTGACGCTCGGTGCGTATAGATATAAGTTAAACAGATGACTGGTTTAAAGATGTAAAACCAGTGCTGATGTATTGACTGATCTGTAGATGATAAACCAGTGAAGTTCGGTGACGATGCTGTCACAAAGGAAAACTCTTGCTGGGTGTTGGCCGCCCTACCACTGGTCGCTTATGGGTGAAAATCTCGGGAAAAATGGGAAAGCCCCGTTTCCCTACTTTTTTACCTGATGGAGCAATAACCATAAGGAACCTCTTGACTTGGAGGTGTTTTATACCAATTAACGGGCTTAAGGGTAAAATCGAAAAGCTTAGATTTATGACAGTTCCTTATGATTATTGCGGTCCGACTGATTATATTTGCACAGCTAGTGGCCGCATCGACCGAGGAATGGATTCCGTGTTACGCAAAGGATCACCGGACGTAACAGTAGCATATCACTGTATTTGGTCTTATTTTGATCAGCAAAATTTCACAAGTACGTTAGTGAAAATTTAATTTCAAAAAATTCTAACCAGTAAAAAAATTTCACCGTTTCATTAGTATTGCCTTATCGTCCAATGTCTTGATGATTCTTGACTGAAATTCGTGATCTAAATTCCGCAATTAGATAGTAAATTAGAAGTTCTATTCCTAAAGCTAGTGACAATGAAGTATTAGACGTGGCGAACGTAGAAAAGAATAATGCGATTGAAAAGGAAAGAGAAACAGGGACTGAGAGTAGAAGTATTCGGCGACGTATAAAATATGAAGCTGAGTAATAAGCTTAGACCTTTTTTCAGCTGAAAAATCAAATTTTCTTATTTTTAATATCCAATGAATAGAACTTTTACCAACTTTTTGTTAGATGTTTCCGATTAAAATGACAAAAAGCAGGATATAATTCGTAGCACATTGGCTTATGCTGAATGTTATTAAATGCATATTGGTAAATCAATATAATTCGTATTGCACCGTGTTTGGTCTCATTTTAATCAAAAAGATTTTACAAATACGTTGGTAGAAGCTTAATTTAGAAAACATTTAAAAGAAAACATATGTTATCTCGATAATATCTGACATGAAGTAAAATGCTACAACTGCAATGGAAAGCACCCAGCTAGCTACAAGGGCTGTGAAGTCAGAAAACAATTGCAACGTAAGCTGTTTCCGCCGCTTCGAAACAGGACGCACAACAACTTTCACGCGCAACAGGATAGCACGGAAACTGAGACAACAACAAATCTACAGCACGTAATGAACAATAACCACAGTAACACCAACACCGTTGGTAGCCGAAGCTACGCGCAAGTAGTCAACAAATCGCCACCCTTAGACAACCATAATCAGAACAATAACAGCAACGACACTATAGAAATCAAGGAACTGCTCAAACAATCCATCAAAAACACCGAAATGCTAACAAAAATGATAAGCGAACAAAACGCAGTTCTCAGACAGCAAAGGCAACAAATCACAGTCATGTTAAAACATCTTACAAACATGCTAAGCAAAAAAGAAAAACGGGCACGATGAAAATAGCAGCCTGGATCTCAAACGGCCCTAGAAACTAAACATTCCTGTATAACAACAATATAGACATATTACTTGTTTCAGAAACACACTCCACTTCGAAAAGCTACCTGAAAACAACATACTACACCATATATGATACCAAACACCCCTCAGGAAAAGCACAAGGAGGGACCGCAGTGATAATAAGGAACGATATCAAACATCACTTACACAGCCAAGTAAGAAAGGAATATACCCAAGCAACCGCCGTTACAGTACAAATTAGCAGCAACCACTTCCAGTTGTCAGCAGTATACGTACCACCGCGACACAAATGTGGGAAGAGTACTTTCAACACTTTGGTGACAAGTATATTATAGCAGGAGACTACAATGCAAAGCACACGCTATGGGGATCAAGAATTACCACACCTCGAGGTAGAACCCTGGAAAAATACATGGAAACAACAACTTCAATATATTATCCACAGAAAGAACGACATACTGGCCGACAAACCTGAGCAAAATTCCTGACCTACTCGATTTTGCAGTTACAAAGGGACTAAACGCAAATAAACTAAAAATAACACCCAGCCTCGAGCTTAGCTCCGATCATACACCCATAATAATTACATACAGAAACAAACCAATACTTTATAGCAATCCAGAGACACTATGCAACAAAACCACTAAATGGCAAATTTCTAAAGAAACAATCGAGAGGAAAACCAACTGCAACATCCCATTGAAAACACTCGAACACATCCAACAGGCAGTAACAGCATTGACAGAAACTATCTGAGAAGCAGCATGGACCAGTTCACCTGAATCAACCAACAGACAAACAAAAATAATTCCACCAGACATACTTGAAAACATAGAACACGAGAAAACGATAAACACCTAAACAAACTTACAAAGAAAATAAAAAACAAAATAAAAGAGCACAACAATAACGAATTCACAGAGTCACTCTCTGCACACGAGAACTCCAACTACTCCCTATGGAAAGCCACAGAAAAAATAAAGAAGCCAATAAAACTAGTCCCAGCAATCAGAGAAGCAGACAACACATGGGCAAGAAGCAACGAAGAGCAAGCTGAAGAATTTTCCAAACACCTTTACAAAACATTTACACCACATGATATCAATAATAGCAACCACGACTGCCATACGGACGAGGATGCGGTAACCACTACTACCGCAACTGACAAACACTACATCATACCTAAAACAACAGCATATGAAATTAGAAACATAATCGAGAAAACAAAAAATAATAAAGCAGCAGGAATCGACCTAATCAATGGCAAAATCTTGAAAAACCCTTCCGCCAAAAGCGATAAGACAAATCGCAATAATAGTTAACGCAATACTAAGAATGCAATACTTTCTTAAAATTTGGAAACTGGCACAGATCATAATGTTACCGAAACCAGGCAAAGACCCACACCAAACTAAATCATACAGACCAATTTCATTACTTCCTGTGTTCTCTAAAATACTAGAGAAAGTAATTTACGATTGCATAAAAGCAATAATAGAGAAAGAAAAATAAATACCGGACCACCAATTCGGATTCAGAAACAAACACTCCACCATAGAGCAAATGGACAGACTGGTCAACGAAATAATAATAGCACTAGAAAACAAACAACACTGCACAGACCTCTTTATGGACATAGAGAAGGCATTTGACAAGATAAACCACAATAGCCTACTTCAATCAATCAGAAAAGAATTCCCGGAGCAGATATACCATTTAATTAAAACCTACTTAAGCAGCAGAACCTTCGTAATAAAAATCAAGGACACATACTCCGAAGTCAAAGACATCAATGTAAGGGTTCCGCAAGGAAGCGTCTTAGGACCAAAATTATACATACTATATATGGCTAAGATACCAACAACTACCAATAGCAAAGTACTGACATTCGCGGACGACACAGCGGTACTAGTCAGGCACACTAACCCTGTACCAGCAGTCACATTACTACAAGAATATATCGCAAAAATAGAAAAGTGGCTACAAGTTAAACAAATAAAAGCAAACTCCGATAAATGCATCCATATTACATTCACACTGCGAAAACAGGCACCACCAAACATCCTACTGAACGGCACGGACATACCGCAAACAAGGCAAGACAAATACCTAGGACTGCACTTAGATACACGATTCACATGGAAACAGCATATTAAATCAATAATAGACAAATACAGATAGCAAGGAGACAAATGTATTGGCTAACAAGTCGAAAATACAAATTAAGCATAGAAAATAAATTAAAAATATACAAAACGATCATAAAACCCATCTGGGCGTACGGAATGTTACTATGGGGGACATCAGCAATGAGCCATATAAACAAAATAGAGACAGTACAAACTAAAATTCTTAGAACAATAGTAAAACGCCCCATGGTACGTTAGAAACGAGGACATACGGAAGGACCTGAGAATACCAACGGTCAAAGAGGAAATTAGCAGATACGCAGAATAATCACACCCAAACCGGCTAGCTGTGGAAACGATCAACACCTCAATCATGGAAAGAAGACTGAAAAGGAAACTCCCAGCAGACCTCACAAAGGACACAACCTAACAAACACGAAGATGGTATCCCGCTGGGGGTAGCCACCTACATGATAATCAAACAGTTAAAAAATTCTGCGAAATGTTCAAATTGGACATATTGTGAATGAAAAGAATTAAATAAAAAAAAAATGTGGAGTGCGGAAGAGACCCATAAGCGCAGAACTGGAGCTATACAAAAAATTAACGGACAATATGAAAATTTATGCTACTCGAATCTCGAACACAAGATTTACTTTACTGTACCTAGAACGTGACTGTATGTAGATTCATCTAATAAGTATAAAGCAACATTAGATGTAGCACTATAGCGTTACGCTTTTTTTAAAAAATCTATTTAAAAATGATGCGTTCGTTTTATTTAATACTATTTAAAATTGGAGCAAATAGTCTGGATAATGCAAAAGCAATCGCAAAGCTTCGAATCTTGCTGCGGCTGTAAAACTATGTCATACAAAAAATATAACTCTAAGGAACTACGTACAAAAAGAAAGAAATGTAAAAAAGCAACTTTCCTTTCATTCGTTACACAAAAATATACTGTATTGATACACAAGAATTGATGCAATTGAATGACAAGGCTATGATACATCCTCCACTTACAGAAACTGTTCTAAATTTCTCTAACCATCCTTAAGTTTCGTTGTTCTGTGAATTTTCATACGTCATCAAGAACGGTCTTTCCAAAGTAGGACACAGAAACTGTTTGAATAGCGAAGTGAGAGCCCTACTCTTGTTACCAACTGGCTCCAACAAATTGTTCCATAGATTATTCGCATCTTGGGAAACACAAAGCATTTCTGATTATCAACGTAACACTCATTAAATAATTATATAGTTTTATCTGTTATACTCACATAGTGCATGTAGTTTTTGACTCCAATGAAAGCAATCAGCGTTAAGATATGAGAGGTCGGAAAATCCATCCTCGGCAAGAGGTATTTTTGCATGTTCCAGAGTCGGTAAAATTACTACGGTGAAGTCATTTCTATGAAATTCTGGATAATTAGCGACTTCTTCGTCAATCTCTTGCCACCTAAAAAAATGAAACAAACTGGCATATTCTTCATATGCATCTTAAAATAGATATCAAACGGAACTTGAAATGTGTTAGGGAAATAACATCGCATAAATGTGAAATAGTAAAAATAAGCTGATAGCGGTGCAAAATGTCGCACCGCAATGAGACAAAAGTAAAATTCCTTTGCTAGTTACCAAGACTTCGCATTTTTTCAGTATAAACATCGCACATTTTGGCTTCGTAATTACACTTCGTGATCATTTGGATTATCATAGTAACTAAAGGTCGTAGTTTTTTATAGATTATGTGGAATAATCCACTGCCAAAATTAACGATTTCCGATACACGGTATGGTAATCGAAAGGTGCAACACTTTTTCAAGATAATTAGTGTAAATGCCGTATTCCTAATCGGGATAGACGTCATATTGATTTAGTAAAGGCTACAGGTGAATTTAAACTGTGTCGCACTGAAAGAGAATTGTCGATGATTCATTTACGAAGAAAAAGAAGGATGAAAGTTGGGGTATTTACACCATATCGATACGACATTTTCACGGAATTAGACAATAGCCTCTTTGCGTTCCGATAATTTTTACGCTCACGCGTCATTCGAGTAAGGGTATCGCCGATCTTCGTGATAAGAGAAACGAAATGTTAGAGGTTCTGCGTAACACCAAGCTTCTAGTTTATCAGTGAGAGGCCTTGTCATGTTTATTGCAACGCGTAAACTCGATCGACAAACTCCCGCGTGCCGCGAGATCTCACGAGGCACGTCCTGCGCGTATCTCACTTACCCCACCATCGAACCGTCCGCACGACTTCCGCACATGCTCACGAAATGTCGAAAGTGCTGAGTTTATGTTAGCCATCGAGGCGACGACATTTAGGATATCCCCGAACGGGACGATCGCGGTGTATATATCAAATTTGTATAAACATTGTTTATATGCGCTAGTGTATATTAATTACTTATGGTGGCAATGGACTAGACGAAACATTGATCCTCTTTACTCGAAAATTTAATGCGACGATTTTCGGGTTGCTGTTATGGATTTTAACGAATAAGCAGATTTAACGTCTAACCTATCATT
>JACXIP010000067.1:221455-250370 GCA_014737485.1 Bombus picipes
CATTTTTCTTACAAGGATGGTTTATGTTTTCGAATGCCATAATCTTTTTCTCTACGACTTGTACAAGGTAAGCTGCGGATCTACATTCGTTCGTGTAAAGAAACAAAGCGCAGTTCTGTTGTTCTCGATTCTCATCTTATTTTAGCTTTAAGAATCTGTACCGAAACTTATCTGCGGTATCAGACGAGTATCGATACGTATGTGGTGTTTCAAGTACAGTACTTGTTGGTATCGGTTAGTAAGGGGTCAATATCCTGATTAACTGAACAATAACTAATACCTTTGCCTGTGATATTAATCGATAACTGATTGAAATTCGTAGATCGCTGTCGATAACATCGATACCGCATCGATCACATCAGTAGATATATGTAATTTAAATACGAACTCGCCGTCTGAATAGGCGCTCATAATATACATTTATAAATATACTTATCAGTGTTTTTTCATCCAAAGTCGAGCCCGGCATTGCCCGAGTCGTCAATAAGATCTTAATGTGAATTGAAATCAAAGATGATGAATCTATGTTGTTCTCTAATAACTCTTTTCAATAAAATTATTCACCAACATATAACGAGAATGAAATACGCTTAAATATAAAATAAAAATTAAAGTAATTGGGCACAAAAGCGGCTGCACCTCCGATTTTGATCTGCTGCTAATGCTACGTTAAATCTTATCTATACATGCACGTCCATGGCAATGTATGCGTCAGCGTGGTGCGATCGCTTATCCACTGTTTTTATAAACACATCATAGCTGGTGTGGGACGAAGGCAATGCTAGTCAATGTCGACTGCTAATAGCCTCACGCGTTCTGCGGTTCCATTATACTGAGTGACAGGTGAGATACTCGGGAACACTGAGTACCATTGCTGTCACCGCGTGTTTTGTCAATCTTCTTCGCATTTACATTAAAAACAAAACATGATTTTCTGGCTTTATTGATGTTTTCCTTAGCAAAAATATTTGTTCTACCGCATGCTAGTGTTAGATTCTCTTGTAGACCTTTAATTTTTGAAATACGTTGGAAAGCTTAAGCAAGAAAATGACGCGTTCTAAGCGTTCTTCTCCCTTTAATCATTATCTGCACATATTTAAATGTCTATAATACAATAACAGTACATATCATTTTATTCAAGAGAGCCCACAGTATTTTTTGTCCAAAATACATCTCGATAGCTGCTAATGTAAAAAAGCAAAACATTCACGAAGTTGCGAATTTGAATTTTTCTTGCATTTTTTCTTAAAATTGAGTTTTTCAAAAGCTGTGCGTTCTAGCAAAAAATGGTTGGCCAATTCGTATTTAGCTCAAAAGTGTGTACATGAATCACTTGCTGAAGGTTGCAAAACTAAATGCGTGTTCAAGAGCGTAATCCGTATTGAATGTAGGTCAGTTTTTCAGTTAGGCCGTCGTTAGGCGATGGTAGTCAGTCTCCTCACGGTGCGACGACTAGATTGCTCAGTATTACTACTTTTCTAGAATAGGGTTCGGCTTTGTATAGTTTTTGACAACCGCCGATACCTGTAAGACTTGTGCGTTCAAAATATTTTTTTACGTTTTCGAGGTAGTTAGAATAGTAGTTAAGTAGAATAAGTATTAAACAGTTCGCCCGTTATAGAGATTATATGCAGGTCGCAGCGATGTGTTTATAGACACACAACAGTAAATGAGTGGTCACACCACTGACTTATAAGTCAGATTCAAGATAGTAGTAGCAGCAGCTTTCTCGAAATATTCCGAAAACTAAGTGAGTTTACCCCATATAGGAAAAATGTTGAGTTTCACAACATACTTAAGTTTCATTAGAATGGGAATTGTAGCCCCTTTTATGTATAATTACTAAGATTAAATATAAAGTATAATATAACAAAATTCTTGTAAATTGCACATGTAAATACAAAATATCTAAAATGCTTCATAAATTCGGTAAATTATACAAACCTCTCCATTATTTTATAATATTCCGGTCTTTGATCTCTAAATTGTAAAGCAAACAAACATGGACATCCAATTATGGATGACACATAGCACGGCAATGACTCTCTTCCTTTGTGTGCAACAACCAGTTCCTTTAAGTGAGGCGGTGGTATAAGAGCAACAAAAGTTCTTGGTAAATTATCTCTTAATATTCTAAGAGTATTAATTAAATCTATTTTGTGATCATTTAACATAGTCCATGGAGAAGTTACACACGTATTAGAGCAAAAATCATTACTTCCAATCATCAACGAAATCAACTGGAAAACATAAAAATGTAGATACTATTGCGTAAACGATTAAATATTAAATGTAATTATAAATTTTGATTAAAGAAAGAAAAAATTTGTGCTATTTCATACTGGCATCTAATCCTTCTTAATTGCAGTTACAATTTTTAATTTCATTTGAAGTGTGTTTTTAATAAATAAAAGGTAATGTAATTAACTCTTAAAAATAGTTCACCAGAACGGCATAGAAATACTTTTCTAATTATAATGCCAGTAATTTCATTATGACCTTTTTTCCTTAGTAATGAATATATAAAGGCCTCGGGTAATTTTTATTTTAATATTTAAAGATAAATGGTAAATGTAACATTGCTAATAATAGTAGATTATACTTAGTAACGCAAGAAATAATGTTGCTAATAATTTAGATTTTATGTTAATTTATAATCTATTAATCGGTTGTTAATTTCAATGATCATATGCATATGAAAACACCACTTCCCATATAGTAAATATGTATTGTATATAATTACTTTGTCTACCAACATACGAACCTTCCAATGTTTGTTTATATCTACTCTCGGGTCATGTTTTATTTTATTGACCAGATATGTCGCCATGAAAGTTATATCTTTAGACATAGCTCCACCTTCGGCGACGTTTAACTGCGCAGCTGGGTCAGTACTTATAGCGTCTCCAAGTGAATAACCTATTAATTTAGGATTGAATTCCTGCATATAGAAAAATCGGACTATGAAAGATTTCAGTATTCGCATTAATGGCGATAACACAAATCATGTGCGTAAACAATGCAGATGTAAGAAATGAACAAACTTTAAGAATATTAGGGAGAGTCAGGTACTGTCGCCAAGTTGCTTGACCGCCGATACTGCCTGCTATGCCTCTATCTTCAATGTTCACTTCCAATATATTAAACGAAGTAACTCCGGCGCCGATTGTCAAAGAATCACCCATTGCAGCAATGACATCTATGTCTCCTGGTTTCAAATGGTGAACCGACTCGGGAACTTTCGAAGACCTGCTGGCTAAACAAATTAAAGTAAACACATTAGAATACATATGAACTTCAAAAAATAAGCATCAATTTTAATATTCTTAAATTACAGTAGGATGAGGAGTTTGTAATGTTACATATCTATCTTAAAAAATGATATTAATAGGACAAGACTATGAATGAACTCAAAATCACATTGACCTTCTTGTAACCATTACAAATTGTGAAGAACAGCGTTCTTCACTGTAGTTTCCTGCCACTGAAATGTATCAATTGTTCCCTAAGACAAATTGTAAAAATTACAGGAAATAAAAAAAATCTGTGGTTTAAATTGAGTAATGATTTTAAAGAATGAATATCATAATATAATATTTAAGGGTGATTTCATAAAATATTTGACAACAATAGCCATAAATTTTGCTAACTACCTGTTACGTTGCAAGGAAAAGAGACGTCTTTTGGAATTTCATCTTGAAATTTATTTTTATTCCGTAATTGAGACACTCGTTCCTCGCTTCTTGTACCTGCAAAATAGTCCTTTTAAAATATTTTACAAAAATACTTCATCTGTGATANTAACGTTGCACGCGATATGTCAAAATTCCGATCAAATAATGCAAAAGGTATGTCGAAATCTCAACCGCTCGCCTATCAGACAAAAATTCAATCCATGTGAATTAGTGTCAGCGTCAGGGTAACCATTTCTAATATTGTGTAAATTAGAAAGAAAAATAAATGAGTTATGGGTTGGGTCAGAGTAGTGAAATAATGCTATCGTGAAATAATTTTCGGCGAATCTATTGATATACGAAATATTGCACTATGTCTCACCTGTCTGTTTGTCATGTACATACTTGATAGCGACAATGCACCTCCTAATCGTTACAAATACAGATATCCCGCCGCTATTTAGTCTTACGATAATTTCTGACCGAGCCGAAGACTCTGTAAGAACCTCGGTAGGGTGCTTGAGCTAATATTTGGACAGCCGATGCTAGGCGAATCGAAGAAACTGAACTATGAGGTATCGATGGCAAGACTGTTTCGAGAAATATGTAAAACAGTTTGACGAAGGATAAGTTGATAGACAGATAAACCGATGGCAAGCGATCCGACATTGCATTGTCAAAGAATAAAGAATAGAGAGCAGGGATATTGTTTAAAGGATCTGGCCACGGTGTGGGAAAGGCAGTGATGCTTTTTGCTAAGCGGATTGTCAGAAACCGGACGGCACTTAACTCAGAATTTTGTAGCCGCAAAGTACTAATAAAAATTCATATTTTTCTTTAAACATACAAATAATAATAATACAAATAAGTAGTAATCGAATTCGCTATACGATACGTTTACAAAATCGTATGAAAGAAAAATTAAGTCATGCCTAACATTAGAATATTAATCCAATCCAATCTATAACCCACTGATTTACAAATTTTTATTTATGTTAAAGACGATTAACGTCAATGAGATAAATTTAGGTTGAGTTTGTGGCGACACTCGGCAACAATATATATCGCCGAAGCGAAGTGCCTAATGAGCCATCGATATCCCAACGGTCCTTTCGCCGAATGTCCGAGAAGAAGGCGTGCGTGGTGTCACGTAAAATAACAAAATGAAAAAAAGAAATTTGAGGTGAAAAATAAAAAAAAGAAACTTTATATTTTTTTAACAACAATCCACTTTACAACCCACTTCCGAACTCTAGGCGTGACTTTCCAAGACTGAAGCTCTTATGATTTGACTTGAACATCCCCATCGTCCATGCATTTGCTAGGCGTCCGCGGCCATTGCCACGTGCTCTTTCTTCTAGAACCTTCGGTGGAAGGACCGTTGGGATGTTGATGGTTCATTAGGCACTTCAGCGATCTCGACCTCCGACTTATGAACCGGGGGTCGTCCAGCACGTGCGTGGCGTGGCGGGACGAGTCCATAGTGGACCTCACATGGGCAAACCCTGCCGCATCCCGCCGTGTTTCCGGTTGGGAGGTCTCCCCGGAAGAGATCCTCTCGGACCACCTCTACATCTTGATGGAGGTGGCCGTTGGCGGCGCAATGGGCGACAGTTCGTTGGGTGCCCGCGGGCCCATCAGCCCACCGGGAAGGAAAAGAAGATTCCCGCGATGGGCGGTGACCCGCCGCGACGAGGACTTCATGACGGCCGCTATAGCCGTCGCTTGGTTGGAAGAATCCAGGACCGACGAGGACTCGGAAGCGGAGCGACCCGGCTGATGCGCGACATGCACGCGATCTGCGATTCGTGTATGCCGCGGTCTGGAGCTCCGCGCCGCGCTGGCGCTGTGTACTGGTGGTCCGAGGAGATCGCTCGTCTCCGCGAGGCGTGCATCCACGCTCGGCGCCGGTACACCAGATCCCGCCGTAGGCAGTGGGTGGACGAAGCCACGGTGGCTTAGACAAGCGTACAGACGTACGAGGCCTACCGCGAAGCGCGGAGGCCCCTGCAACGAGCCATCAAAGAGGCGAAGAGGCGGGCCTGGGACGAACCTCTGGCCAACCTCGACTCCGGAGAGGGCGGTCTACGACCAACGCTGTCGCCCGTGTCCGCTCCCTTGTCGAGGGGTCTGTGCAGCGTGGTTACGCGGCGTTGGCCGTGTCGCTGGACGTGGTCAACACCTTCAACAGCATCCGCTGGGACAGGATATGCCGGGCCCTCGAATTTCACCAGGTACCCGCGTACCTGCGGGGTGTGGGCCAGGCGTTCCTGGCACACTCGAGGTCTGTCGGATGGGTTGGGCCCGGTGGGCGCCGACGTCAGGGTTCGGGCTCGGCGGGCTTTGCTCGATAGATGGCGCGCCAGCCTCGACACGAGAGCGGGGGCGCCGGGGATAAGGGTCCTCGGTGCCGTCCTTCCAAACAGGGACGTTTGGTTGGACAGCGGCGGGCCTCCCCTGACCTACAGGGTGACGCAGGTGCTCACCGGACACGGTTGCTTCGGCGAATATCTGTACCGAATCGGGAAGGAGGCGACCGCGCGCTGCCACCACTGCGATGCGAGCGTGGATTCGGCGCAGCACACGCTGGAATACTGCCCGGCGTGGGTGCGGCCGCGCCACAACCTCATCGTGGAAATCGGTTGGGACCTCTCGTCGCCGACGATCCTCCAGGCATTGCTGGTAAGCGAGAGAAAGAGGAGGGCCGTGACCTCCTTCTGCGAGCAAGTTATGCTTCGAAAAGAAGCCGCGGAGAGGGTGAGGGTGCGGTACTCGCACCCTCAGAGAATTGACCGGCGAGGGCGCGGCAGAGGCCACAGACGCGCTTCCGTGAGGCGCGGTGATCCGCCGCGTCCCCCGGTGGGGTGCAAACTTAGGCGCTGGCAACTCAGCGCCCCGGGGCCGTAAAGCAGCCCGGCGAACCGGACTGCCTGGTACGACGGCTCCGACGACGAGGCGCGGTGTGACGTGGTCGCACACCGCTCCATTAGGAGACGTATTGAGCGCGGGGGGGGAGGCGGTGTGTCGCTCGTCATCGTGGAGGTTTTAATCGGTTGGAGTCCCTGCGGATTTTCTCCACGTTAATAAAAAAAAAAAAAAAAAGGCACTTCAGCGATATACATTGTCGCCGAGTGCCGCCACATCTTTATCTCTATCGTCAGTCCATCGGATTTGAAGTATGCCGGTCGTGACAGTGGCAACGGTCGCAAACGCCTAACAAACGCGTGGATAGTGGGGATATTGAGGGGCGACAATTCATAACAATTCATGAAATCAAATTTTAATTATTTCTACATTTATAAAATTTATTCCAATTTATTTTTTCTCATCCATAATCTATTTTACACCAAAATTTATTATTATAGTATTTAAAAATAATACATTTATTACTTTATACAGAAGCTGAAATTTTTCTATTAAAAAATTATTTGGATGCTCATCAATTTTTAACTCATTATTTTTCATTTTCATTTTACATACAAATAAAAATTTATTTATTCTATTAATATTTATTTATTTATTTATATTTTCAACTTCAATATGTTTTTTTGAATTTTATAATGTAAGTGATTCAAATTTTAGAAATTTCTCATCATATTCATATTAATAATTATTTTATTATTTATATACTCATCATTCCCATTATATACAGCATGTATATTTAAATGAGATTTTATTTATAATTTAAACAAACTTTAAAAATAATTTAATTATTTTATTATTATTATGAAGATTAATTATATTATGAAATTATTTTATTCTACTTAAGTACCTTATCTTAAAATTTAAATTTAATAAAGTAAGACCAAATATCGAAATTTTGTATATAAAAATTTTTATTTCAATTATAACTCTTTTTTATTCTTTTATACTTATATTATTTAATTTAATTTAATATAAACTTTATACTTAACCTTTAAATTTGCAATTTAATATTTTATTTTAAACTATATTAAATTATATTTTATTATAAACTAACAGTATTAAAAAATTATTAATTTCCATTAATAAATTTACAATTTATTTCTTTTTCAGACATAATACTTGTTTCATTCTAAATTTATTAATTTATTTAATTATATAAATTATATTATTTAATAAAATTTAATTCATAATAATAATAATAATAGTAATAATAGTAATAAATATAAATTCAATGTATTTATATGTACAGGGTGGTTTGTAACTGATGGTATAAGCGGAAAGGGGGTGACTGAACGCGAAAAAAGAAGTCGAAAATATACAATAAAAATTTTTCGTTTAAGGCTTTGTTTTCGAGAAAATCGACTTTGAATTTTCGCTCGAAACGCGTGCACTTTATCACGTCTCGTTATAACGGATCTAGATTTCACTGTAGATCGTTGTCTCGATGGAAAAATTAAAAAAAAAAGAAATTGAAAAGAAAAAATTTTTATTCTATATTTTCGACTTTTTTCGTGTAGAATAACCCCCTTTCCGCTTGTACCACAGGTTACCCACCACGCTGTATATATTATAAATTGAAGCCAAAAGGGACATTTTATTATTAATAAAATAATTGAATTAATTTTGTTCCAATTTATTACATTTTAAAATTAAAAATATTAATAATTTAAATATGATGTTATTATTATTAATATAAATATAATAATAATAATAATAATAATAATAATATTTAATATAATTTTATTATTATTATTATTATTATTATTATTATTATTATTAAGTCAATTAATTTTAATTTTTAATTCTTAAAAATTAAATTAAATTTTTAATTTATATAGTTTTAAAAATTATATAATTATAAATAGCAAATGAAATCAAATAACATCGAGTCGTAACTGGACAGCGAGATTGACTGGCGAAACCGAAAACGATACGCGACTCGATCAAAAGAAGACACTTGTTAATAAATATATTGTTGACCTAAACACCGAGTGATTATTTAATGGACTACATCCAATATCACCTCTTGTTATATAAAGATACCGCAATCAATTAATCCAGAATGAGGAGTAATGGAAACTGAATTTAATTTAAATTCCTTCTTAATACCTCGGGAACGAAGGCCGTGCGGTGTCTACATGACTATAAGAGAAAGTTGATCAGAAAGTTGACCTCGACTTATTCCAAATTTATTGAAAGATGTACCCTTCTCAATGTAATGACCGAAGAGCTTTAAACAAACAAACGATAATTCAACAAAAATTATTACGGAAATAATGTGCAAATGAAATGTTTTTCATAATGTCTGAAAAGAAAAAATAATACAATAAATACCAGAATTTGAAAGTCAAAAAGCTAGATATACAAACAATTTCTGACTCTCTGTATAAGATAGCATAAAGAAAAAATGAAACTTTCTTATTTCTCCTTAGCGACGTATCAATATATATGTTCACATGCTATGAGCAAGTCACGTAAAATAAAAAAAAAGGAAATCTCAGATGAAAAGAAAAATAAAATGTAAAAAAATAAAAAGCGAATTTATTTTTGGACACTTGGTTTACGCTAATTACGATTTGGTTCTGAACTCCAGCCGTGACTTTCCAAGACTGAAGCTCTTACAATTTGACTTTCGATTGGATCTGTTTCTTTTTTTCTTCGTCACCCCTCAATATCCCCACTATCCGCGACCGTTGCCACGCACGCCATCTTCTAGAACATTCGGCGGAAGGACCGTTGGGATATCGATGGCTCATTAGGCACTTCGGCGATATACATTGTCGTTGAAGTGTGCCGGTCGTGACAAACACGTGTTGTCACAATCGCACATAAAAAATTGGATATATGTATTGATTTTTGATTAATACAGAAATTATATGTTCATAACCGGTGAAAATATGGCGATACGTGTGGTTCGCGATAAAAATAATACTAATAAAATTTGTGTTTATTTGCTATAGATGATGTACTGATCTACAATTTTGTTTCTGTAATATTTCGTTACGAAATTACTACTGAAGCATAGAAAATTAATTAAAAATATACAAAACGATCATAAAACCAATCTGGACCTATGGAATACCACTATGGGGAACAGCGGCAATAAGCCATATAAACAAAATAGAGACAATACAAGCTAAAATTCTTAGAACAATAGTAAACGCCCCATGGTACGTTAGAAACAAGGACATACGGAAGGACCTGGGAATAGCAACGGTCAAAGAGGAAATTAGCAGATACGCAGAATAATCACACCCAAACCGGCTAGCTGCGGAAACGATCAATACCTCAAACATGGAAAGAAGACGGAAAAGGAACTCCCAGCAGACCTCACAAAGGACACAATCTAACAAACACGAAGATGGTATCCCGCTGAGGGTAGCCACCTACATGATAATCAAACAGTTAAAAAATTCTAGCAAATGTCCAAATTGGACAAATTGAGAATGAAAAGAATTAAAAAAAAAAAAATTACTACTGATGGCCGGTAAGAACGATACTAATGTACAGGAATAATTAAGCTTTTGTAAGCTACAAAAAAGTTACGTAACATGTCTTGTTGAATTCATACATAATGATAAATATGTCTGTATAAAAAAAGTTATAAATTGTAAAGAAAAATTCATAAAATATTCACATTAAAGCTGTATTATTTATTATACCGACTTTGGAAAAAAAGGAGATGTCTTAATTTGAGTAAATAATTGCAATATAATATAGCATACTGAATATGAAAATAAGCAATAAAGTTTATGAAGGGTGATGTTGATGAAACCGGTAGCAATTACTCTTTCTTCCGTGGTATATATCGACAATAGGTAAGATTTAATGGAAATGTCATCGTCCCTTAATCACAGTTTTAAATTTAGTGATAATTGTTTGTTAGTTCGATTTTTACTGTTATTTAACGAGCAGGGAAACTAGAATTTCATTCAACCGTTTGTCACAAGATTAAATCCAGCAGAATATTTAATTATTTTATATAGTTTTCACTCTCTTCGATGAAATGTTCAATTTTACTATCATTTAATATTTTTCTACATGGTATTATGGTATTATTATGGTATTATTCGTACATGGTATTATTTGCGAACAGATCGATAAATCTTATGAGGTTTAGAAGAACCAACAATATGAAAACAGACAAATGAAACCAAACTATGTTCTTATCGGATGTGTATTACTATAGCAACGTCACTACCGATCAATTATGTTAAACATTATGTCGCTCTGACGACTTGATAGGCTGTTGCTAATAAATTTCTGTTTTATAGTTGCATAAATAGTTACTATTATTCGATCGTTCGGCAAGAAGGTAAAAGTTGATAAAAATACTTAAAAAAGCACGGACCGTTTTTTTTTGGCATATATCTTAGGCGATTCATTTCTAAGTAAGAAACGTTTTCAACTTTGATGTTATCTCTTGTGATTCTTGAGATACGCGATTTTGAAGTATTATAAACATAATTTTCTTAGAAAGAGAAATTTAATCTCGATGACCTTAACCTTGACATACAGTAGTTCACGAAAGAATTCGAATTAAAATGTATACGTTAAAGATAAGATCTGAAAATGATATTATAACTACCATAAGATACAAGTATCAGGATTTTATATCTAAAGTTTCGTTCGAATCTGGTAACATGTGTAAAAGTTATGAAACGTTCATTGAAATGAATAGGCAGAATGATACATAAACAGTACTGCAACAAAATGCCACATAAACATTCTTACTGACGCACTTGGCAATTGTTTGAGTGACTTTGGAATCGAAATATTTCGACCCTTCTTATTTCACTCATTAAATTATAATAACTTCCTTCTCTACTAATTAGTTTCCTTGGTCTGCCTGTAGGATATTTGTTTGTGACTGTTTCTTCGATTTCTGACTTTGTGATAATATAACATATCATAGGTACATATCTATCTCAGATTCTAGAGGTCTGCTGTTATAATTTTCATCTTTATGTCCTTTTCATATCAATTTCCTTTCGAATATCTATATTTCTGATTATTTGGCACCTATTATCACTACAGAGATTAATATTATTCACAGCGAAGCACAAAACTCACTGCACAATTTAATTCTACATCAACTGAATCTGCCAACGTTTTCTTGTCACTTTGTATACGAAAGCATTGTTTAGCGTCGCTTAATATCTAAACGTTCCATTACTTTCGCGACCCTGTTTCTGTACATCCTTGCAATGAAAGATTTCATAATTTCTACAAACGTTATCGGATTTGTTCCAAATTTTAGATATACAGATGTATAATCTTGGTACTTGTATCTTATAGTAACAAGAGCATTGTTTTCGCTTCTTAAATTTAACGTGCGTATTTTAATTGTCTTGAGTTTTAATAGCATGTGAAATCTTTCATGAGCTACTGTATATTTTCAAGATTTTTATTATAAAGTAAATACGTTCGGCGACGAGGGGTAACAACACCTCCCCTTGCAACCCGTCGCTACCCTAACCAAAACCCAATTTCCATCTGAAATCACAATCAGGTTGCTGCCTCTTATACTAGGCTTAGCTAATCAAGGTAGCAAGGCACTGGATGCCTTGCGTGCTGGTTGGGCGTATCCCAACCCCTATGGCCCTAGGGGTGCCCGGGTGCTGTATATGCGATAAGTTGACGCCAAGGAAAGCTCCCGTTATCAATGAAAAACACTACATGCCTCTTATACTAGTAGAACAAGACTGACCAGTATTTTAAGAACAAATGGAAATGATATACGGACATCTTTAGATTTCACATTTACCTAACAGCTCGTCACTTTTAATACACTTCAGGACTGCTGTTTAGTTTCGTTACGAAATAAGTACTGTTTACAAAATTCCTCATTTCAGGAAGCAGAAGAGGATGCCACAGAATTCACAGCGTATGTTACTTGAAAATATAATCTCTACAATATTTTTATGTTAGAAAAAAAAAATGATCCGTGCTGTGCAAGTTTTTGTCTACTTTTACCGAAAAAAATTTCGACAACTTATCATTTTATCACGAAAATATATATATATATATTCACAGTAAAACATTAGTCTATGAAAAATAAGATACACAATATTTCAATTCCTCCAAAAAGCATCTCTCTAACCAAAAGAAAATGATATTACTGCATAAAGACGTAACACGAAATAAACTAAAACAGACGTACCGTAGGATCGCGTTAACCAATTACGATATCCACGGTAGATGGAATTAAGAATCGACGTATCCAAGGCAGTTCTTTGCGACATGGTCAGCACGCATAATTCCAATATCAGGCACAGACACAGCTTTTTCATCGTAATTTTTCTTGCACAATCAAATGGTCACTTTTAAGTTTCCACTGTGATATTTTATTTTTGTTGATTACAAAGGCAAAAAATATAAATTCTTGCGACGACTGCTAACTGCTACGCGTATTATCGAGGGCCCTTGATAGCACCGCATCCAGTCTTAACTGTTGTTATTTAGCGGTCGTTAGGAACACTGTTCGTACTCGTAAAAGATTTGAATCTGTTATGCTACATGATCATAATGTGAGACAAAATATATACTTTGATTCAGATACTCCCACCTCAATTATTATTTTTTACGTATTTATTTGCATTTACATGGTCAACAAGGTCAAGAAAACTAATGAATACGAATAGGCAACGCTTGCGCAATATGATTTACATATTGTATAATGTGTATATACTACTGTTATTTCTAATTGTACTTTAAGCATACTATAGAAATTGTATAACAAGAAAAATATGTGAAAAAAATTTTTTTCCAAGAAAAATATTACCGACTTTCAAATGCGTTAAGAATTGAAAAATAACTTTTATCTTATTTACACAAATTAAGTGCGCTAAAAAATATGAAATAATTTCTATTTTTATGCCGACTTTAGAAAAAAAGGAAGCATCTCAATTTGACATGTATTTTTCCTTTTTCCTTATGTATATTCGCCGATTTCCTTGAAATGACTTGACTAAACGGAACTTTATTCATCGTATTCTCCCTTTGGTCCCGTTAGAAAATTTTTTTGCATTTGTGTTTCGTAAATTACTTTTCTTTGTGAAAATTCAATTTTTACGTATCTTTGTCGGTTACTAAAGATTAACTAAGCTACCCGAATAAAATCTTACGCATCTTCTGGGACTGCTATTCTTATCGCAAAGTTCATTGTTAACTATTATAATTGTTATTTGTTTTCACCAATTTCATTTACATATGTTTAGTAATTGCTCCGCAATTATTAGACAGATATCGAGGTGACACCAAAACAGGAGCCTGACCCATAACGAAATATGATTGTAGTATCGTGGACAGATTGCCTAAGAAATATCAGGTGAACCATAAACAATGTTGCGAGAAAGCCTAATTGCCGACAGGCCATAAGGGTCTGGAAACTTCAACGGGCCGAGCGGCCCATTCCATGTCCTTGGTCCTCCAGTCGAATAGTTATGTGAAAGAAGGCCATGGCCACAGACGGTTATGGAATACGTACGTGGTGGGGCTATGAGAAAAGATAAAGAGATGCGAATTTTGTCATTACCATCTAATCAATCACTTAGTTGCCAACCCAATATTTGTCGATCGCTTCGATTCTCAGTTCCTCCTTCTCTTTTACTCGCATTGTCGATATCGACAAGGCAACAACGCAACAATAAAACTTTTTGTTAAAGTAATAATATATAACGTTTTATTAAATACACAATTTATATATAACAGAATAACTATTTTATATGTTAGGTAATAGCTTAAAATATTAACAAACACCGCTATATTCTCTTATACATCTCAAACAAGAATAAGTTTGTTTTATTGCATATTCATACTGTACAGCCCTCTTCATGGACATCGACAAAGCATTTGACAAAGCGAATCATGAAAGCCTCTTGCAAACAATCAAAAAATACTTCCCGGAACAAATCTACCACTTACTCAAATCATAGCTGGGCAACAGAACTTTTGCAGTAAAAAATAAAGAATGTATATTCTGAAGTAAAAGACATCAAGACAGGGTTACTGCAAGGAAGCGTCTCAGGCCCGATATTATACACATTAGACACGGCCGACATACCAACTTCTACCAACAGCAAAATACTGACATTCGCGGACGACATAGCTGTACTAATCAGGCACGCTAATCCAGAAACAGCAGCCACATTACTACAAGAGCAGATCACAAAAATTTGAAGTGTTGTTGGATGCAAGTGCCCAAGAAATACCCTCGAAGTTCAACAATAAAGTTTATTTAACAATTAACAGTCAATAATCAACAATCAATAATCACGCTTCTCGAATACGTTTGCTTCGCTGTTACGCTAGACCTTTCGCACTTCACTGTTCGAAACGGAATGAATCTTCTGTTCAAAAGCTGACGAATTATTTCTTTGTTGCCCCTCGATATCCCCACTACGCACGCGCTTGTTAGACGTCCGCGACCGTTGCCACAAGTGCATTCTTCCGGATATTCGGCGCAAGGACTGTAGGGATATGGATGGTACATTAGGAATATCGGATGGTATAGCGCTTTGTGTCGCGAAGCTGTCAGAAAGTTCCGTCGTCGAGTGCCGCCACAAATAGAAAAATGGCTACAAGATAAGCAAACAAAAGCAAACCTCAGTAAATGCAACCATATTACATTTACACTAAGAAAACGGAAACCACCAAATATCCAATTGAATGGCACGCACATAATAACAACATATAACGCAACAATAACGCAAACATGCAACAATAAACAAACATATAACAAACAATAACAATAACGCAACAAACAAGGCAAGCTAAATACCTAGGACTCCACTTAGACACACTGTTACGTCGCCTAAAACATCTGCATTCCAGCCCTCGCGACCGGATAGCCAGTGGCCTGCGTAACGTCATTCCGAGCCTCAATAAACCTAAGGACCCACCGTAAACTTTCACGTTCATTGTATTGTATCGATATGTGTCTTCAGTCAATTCGTTTGTGCTGAAGAAGTTCTTAAGCCTAAAAATATTTTCGACGCACATCTAGTTTTTAGAGAGGTCCTTGGGTTTATTAGGCGCACTTAAAAATACGGAGAAAGCGGGCATGCACCTATTAGGCATAAACCGAATAGCTATCTAACAAAGCAAGCTGGTTTTTCCCAAAAACAAGGTCACCCACGAACCACGATGGTAGGAGGTTTCCTACTCATCCCTTCAAGCATCAGCGTAGGTCATAACCAATCGACATCGCGGATCGTTACCCTCACTTTCCCTTAGAAAAGTGTGAACAACGAATCCGCGTTCTTCACGCAAAGGGGCACACCCACACCGAACTTTCTTCCGTATTAACATACGAGCGACAAGTTAGTTTTCACCAAAAACGCCTAACGTTTAAGTCTAAGCACGGCATTAGAGGAATCTATCTCACGTCAAATATAAATCGGTTCTCGGTATTGTCTAACATTCACATCCTCTATTAAGTATCTTATAGTGCTACGTCCACTAATATACGAAATTCAATTATAAGAGCCTTGCTCCAGTGTACATATCTATCTTATCTTCGTGCGACAAGTTGTTATCTATTTGTAACTGCTCAACAGTGTAATTTAAGTGTTGGAAATATATTATTTATAATTCTGTGAATCACAGTGTTATACAAACTGAATCACCCCTATTATCTATTAACGGAAATCAGGGGATCGATCAACTCGTGGTGTCGATTAGTATAATCGTAGCGGGAATTTACGACTCCCGTTAACGTCTCTCCTCGCGATTGCGTCTCCCCGCGATTGGTCGAAAATACACACACAACTTACATGGAAACAACATACTAAGTCTAAATCATACTAAAGAAGACAGATGAACTGGCTAATTAGACGAAACTCCAAACTTGAGCATGGAAAATAAACTAAAAAACGATAATAAAACCAATTTGGACGTACAGAATACCGCTATAGTGGATAGCAGCAATGAGCCACATAAATAAACTAGAGTCGCTAGAATCGAAGATACTGAGAACAATAGTCAACGCCCCATGGTATGTCAGAAACGAGGATATACGCAAAGACTTAAAAATACCAACGATCAAAGAAGAAATCGGCAGGTACGCAGAAAAATCTACAGAATGACCTAGGTGCTCACGAGACATGGCGTGTTCGGCGAGTACCTGAAGAAAATCGGACGGGTGACGACGGACACGGGCAGGGCAGGGACACGGCGCAGCACACGCTGCAGCTTTTTTGTCCGGCGTGGGGGCTGTCCCGCTACACCCTGCGACACGTCATAGGCGAAAGATTGTCCCCCTCGGCGATTGTACGAGCGATGTTGAGCGGGCCACAGGAATGCGAGGCTGTCCGCCTCTTCTGCGAGCGAGTTATGCTCGCAAAGGAGCGAACAGAAAGGGAGAGAAAGACAAACTCTCACCGTTGTAGGATAAGACGATGGAGGAGGATGGCAGTCAGGCGGCCTAGAGCCGTTTCATCGCCATCCCAACGGACTACGACTAGAAGGGGGGATAGCGCTAGAGGCAATGCCCCCCCCCTAACGCCAAATTAAACAGTCAGAGAATTATTAGGACTGGTTCGAACAACAGGACGCGGGAAGGGGGTGCAACAGAAGATAATTCATAAGAGGTTCCTGGAGCACTCCTGTCATACGCGTAGGATGGTCGTCGTGGAGTTTCAGTCGGTAGGAGTCCGACGCTACTCTGCTGTTACCGATTATTAGCAGCAGCGGAGTATCCATGAGGATTTCTCTACGTGCAAAAAAAGAAAGGGTGTTTTCGCACGTTCGCGGGGAGACACGATCTCGAAGAAGCGCGCCAACGGGAGTCGTAAATTCCCGTTACGATTGACTAATCGACGCCACGAATCGTACGATCCCTTATTTCGGTTAGGATAATAAGGGTAGTTAAATTAGAGAGAACACTGTTATTAACAAGTTAATATATTATATATGTGCGCAATCCAACAACTTCGGTATAATACAAATGAACATTTATATAATATAATTACGCGTGAGGGTGATCGGAGAATCTAATCGTATTGTCGCGTCAGATGAAGGATCTTGTCTACTCACGGTATTCGACTTATTAACTACTTGATTAGCTGCTTGATCGAGACTGACTGTTAGCTCTAATGTTTTTCCCGGAGGAAAGCTTGGTGTGGGTGTGCCCTTAGAACGGAGAACGCGGATTCGTTGTTCGCACTTTTCGTCAAGGAAGTGAGGGCAAACATACGCGATGCCGATTGGTTATGAACCATGTTAAAGAAGAAGGATATGAGCAAATCTCCCACCAACGTCGATCGGGGGTTGCTGCATTCCTGAGGAAAACCAGTCGCTTTTGGTGGACACGTGTGCGGTTTTTCTATCCTGCGACTATCCGCTTTCTCCGTGATTTTTGAGAGCCTAATAAACTCAAGGACTTTTCCGAAACCTGGACATAAAGCGAAAATGCTTCTAAACAACTAGTTTGGCTGGCAAACATGTGGAAACCATGAATCTAAAAGTCGACGTTTTATGGTGGGTCCTTGAGTTTATTGAGGATCGGGAAGACTGTAGGTGGGCCGCTGGCTGCTAGGTAGCGTCGGCTGGAGCGCAGATGTTCCATGCGACGCAACAAAGGGTACGGAGAAAAATATAAGGAAAGAACGGCAATACATCCAAACCAGCTGGCTGCTGAAGCGAGCAAAACTCTTATAGAAAGAAGACTAAAAAGAAAACACCCCACTGAAAGAAATAAAATAGTCAAATTCGAAGATGGTATCCCGCTGAGGGTAGGCGTCCATATGTTATGAGGTGGTTGTTGATGAACGTGCCCACAAGAAATACTCTTGATGTCCAACAAAAAAGTTTATCAAACTATTAACAGTCAACAATTTACGATCAACAATTAACGATTGACGATTAACTGTCAACAACAATTAACGACTAACGATTAACTATGAAGAGTCAATAATCACATATCTCTAATTGCGTTTGCTTCGCTATGATGCTTAAGCTTTCGCACTTCGCAGCTCGGAGCAGAATGAATCTTTGGTTCGAAACCAAACGGATTCTTTTCTTTGTTGCCCCTCTACGCACGCGTTTATTAGATGTCCACGAAGGTTGCCGCGTATGCGTTCTTCCGAATATTCGGCGAAAAAACCGTAGGGATATCGATGGTACATTAGGCATGTCGGCCTTACGCTTTGAAGCTACAGCGCTTTGTGTCGCGAAGCCGTTGGAACGTTCCGTGGTCGAGTGCCGGCACAGTTATTTAGCAATTAAGTTAGAAAAATTTACCAAATGTCCAGCTGGACAAATTGTAAAGTATAAATTAAATAATAAAAAAGAAAAAAAATTCTAGCGGTGGTTCCCCGCTGGTTCCGGCAGAGTTCGACGGTTCAAGGTCATAGTAACAGCTCGCCGCATTGTCAAGACAATCAACGGAGATCGGCAATTATTTTTCGTTTCACAGCCACCGTTGGCATTTTCAAATTCGAACACCGAGTTCAGTTTCAGCCGCAAAATTTTCAAAAATCTAGTTCGTTCAATGAGATGAGATAAGAGTAGGCAGCGCTATAAATTGATGAGCCGCTGTCGGCTCGCGCATTTACAATCGCAAGGTCGCTATGTACTTGCAAACCTACCGTTAAGTACTATCTTTGGTGCGATGACGTAAATCTAGTCTAAAAACTCTTTAGTTGTATGCGCTCGGCTTTTAATTAGCACACGCCGGACCGCGCGCATATGTTTTACCAAGTGTATTGTATAGCGATTACCTGCTTTGTGTTTCTTTTCATCGGTTGTTATCTGTTCTTCTTTGCGTCCATTCTCCTGTAATGTCTGTTTCTTTATTTCTAATCGCTGTGAACTCTGCGTCGGGCATTAATCTTGAGTGATGATTGCTTCGAAAATTCTGCTATTACGATTAAATTCTAACTTTGGTAGCTAAATGCATTAAAGATAGGTATGCGTAAAAGAGGCTAAGCGTTCGACGTCGATCAAATTTAAATACGTTGTGAAAATCATTATGAAGAACATCTTTTTTATGCACACGTCGCTCGACCTTAGTTTCCGAGATATAGGAAACGAAGGAAAACAGAGACTGAATATCGAAGCATTCAGTAAATATTAATTAAATGCCCGCGATAACCTGAGTTCTTTAATTAAAAGATCAAACTTTTTTATTTTTGATTCGTGATATTGAAACTTTTACCAATATGCTCCTTACATTTTTATGATTAAAATGACACCAAATACGATATAATTTGAAGCATATTAGCTTACATAATAAATGATAATTAAATACATATCAATATGGTAAGTAACTATAATTCAAATTATATCATGTTTGGTCTCATATTAATCAGAAACGTCACACAAATACGTTAATAGGAGTCTCATTTTTAAAAAGTCAACAATAAAAAAGTTTTGCTTTTGTATTAGTACTTCAGTACATTGTGACATCTGTCATTAACATCAATATGTGACATTGGAGCATGTTACGCTACTCGATCGCGGTGCGTCATAGAGCTAGCTCCCCTCCCTCGGAATGCAGATAATAACACAGCAATTACTAAATGTTTCCTGCACTTGCAATAAATTACTGCTACTAATACTATATCGAACCCTGCCTATACTTGCACGTTCATGGCAACGTTTGCGTCGGTATAGTGCAACCGCTTATCTACTGTTTCTACAAACACATCGCGATCGCCGGAAAACTATCTGTATAACAAGTTAATTCATCGACAAGGTACTTCAAAAAGATAGACCAAAAATACTTTTTAAAGGGCAATGATTGCAGTTAGGAGTAAGAAGTTATCAAATGTGAACTGGTTCAAAAGTCGCGGAGAAATACTTTGTTTGAATACGCAAGGCTCATGTCACGCAGGAGACGCAAGAAATCGCGAAATTAACAGATCACCGGTGATCTGCTCGCGTCTTAGTTCGAACGTTTCACAAGTAAGGTAAAAAGTTTGAACTTCAGATATGGTAGTAAAATTTATTGTACGAATCCAACAGAGTGACGGTTCAGAGTGTTATAGGAAAAAAAGTGCCGAGTGCTGATTTGGGCAGGTTCTTATACTAAGGTTTGGTTCCTCTGCAGGGATTATCGTCGGGTGTATATCAGACACGGCTATTTTGTTACTATCTGGTTATTGTTTCGATGGCTGTGGCATGCAGGATGTTTTGTCTGCCCTGTTACTGTTTCTGAGCGTGTGACACTCACAGAGGTTGACGTCCGCTATTTCAATCTACATAAACCCAAAGCTTGTTACAAGAAAATGAAAATATTTATTATCTGTATTGGATATGGATTACTTTTTTTCAGTTCGACTGTCTTAGTGAACAAAATGATGTTAATGTCAAGTGATAGCGAACTTCCTCACGATCAGTATTTTTCATTTTTCTTTTGTGTACCATTTAATAGCGGCTGTCAACACATATCAGATCTATGCGTCTAGAAGATCCTTTTTTCATTTTCGAAGTAGTTTCAGATTAGTAAAAGAAAGAAATAAATATTGAAATGTTTGTGCGCTATAGGAGTTGTTTGCAGGCTGCCGCGATGTGTTTTTAAAAGCAATAGTTAAGTAGACGTAGAATGCAAACACGTACGTTGCCATGAGCATGCATATATGGGCAAGGTTCAATGTGATGGTGGCAACAATCTTTTGCAAATATCTCGAAAACTAAGGCCGAGCGACGGTTAGGTGTATAAGAAGAAGTTCAGAATGTTGAACTTTACAACAAATTTAGATTTCGCTAAAATCTGATGTACAGCCTCGTTTATGAATAATCACAGAATATCGTTGTATCCTGATAATTTTTCTAATTAATTTCTAATTAATTTATTATATGTTATTATTTATTATAATTCAACAATATCAAAAATATATTCCCAGCCGGGGAACCATTTCCATACGTTACTTTACTGCATACCGCATAATAATTGTGGTATAAATTATCGATACTTATACCAGTTTATACTTACAGATATAGGATAAATTATTCCGTTCCAGACTCAATTATGTTTTTGCCTTCCTTATTAACATCATAAATGTTAGTAATGAAAGAAGGTAATATAGATATTTATATCATTAATTTGCGCATACACATATCATGTAGCTAACGTTAGATCACATTTATATTTATACATGTATTACTTTTTATATTTTATCAATTACATTGCAATTTACATTTATGTCATAGAAGTATAGTAGTATTCCGCGTAGAAATCTAAGAACTAAGTAAGTTTGTGTTACAATAGAATTAAATTCTAATTTTATTAAATGACACATACATTTAAGGAGATATTGTATCCTGCAAGTAAGCCATGTTATGATGGAAGGAAAACAAACTGTGTTCTTTATGTCGTATATTACGTTATACATTTCACCGTGGTTCTGTAGAAGGATAAAAAATTTCTTCGTAGTCATGGCAGTTGATCCAAGTGAGCGCCATGTAAACATTATGTTCAATATACAAAGTGGGACATTTAAGTGGGAACCCTGTTATACTGCGTCATTTTTTATTTTATGGAAAAATGTTCCCGACAAAGTTAATGCATACAGATATACATATTTACATAATTATTCTGTGTGAAACAAAATTATTTTATTTATATAAATAGTTGGATATACCATGTGTAATGTTAGTAAGTTTGTCATTGAGTGTTTTCCTTTTTTCCCAAAAATAAGGAAATCGCTTTGAGATGGATGCAAGCCTAGAATGAAAAAATTAACTTTCAAAATGGTTTCACGGTCATAATATATGAGTGTTTGTTTGTTCTATGTATAAGTATTCGTAATGGTTCAATTAATTACTTTTTTGTAGCTCGTATAGGCTCTATACATTTCTCCATGCTGAAAATACATCTTCCGATCTACCCGAGAATCATGAAGGTTTATTCTAATGAGGTGTAATAGTAGTGCTGCTGCTGCTTACTGCTAGGGAGTTGAGTCAATTGTCATATTGCCCTCGCCCTTGCAAGATTTTCTGTGATAACATCGGGGCTATTTCATGGTCCAAAGATGGAGTAGTTGCTGAAATTTCTAAGCATGTGCAAGTACGTTATTTTTATGTTAAGAACTGCGTGTCGAAGGGAATATTAGATTATACATATATACCTAGTCCTGAGAATGTTACTAACATTTCACCAAAGGCTTAAATAGAGTTAAGACTCGGTATTTTACTAAAGCTATGGGGCTTGCAGAAACTACGATCAAAGGGAAGTGTTGAGAGAAGTTAAGTTGGCATGATCGCTAGTTACTACAAGCTAAGTAAGTTGGTACGATTTCTAACGACGCTCTTTTGTCTTAGAAGTCGACCACGTGTTAATCGACTAAGTGTATCCTGCGTCTTAAGACGTGTTGTACGAGGCGGAGAAATATACAGAGGAAAATCGAATCGATTAATTATCAACCACAAATCTACATCAATTAACAGATCTGAGTTACTTTTAAAATTACTCAATAGCTGTTACCCCCAGACTCAAATAGACAAAAGATATCTACAGCTGCTAATCTTTTTTCCAAGACGATTGCTGGAGGTGCACTATGATGCGGCAAACAAGTCTTTTTGATACAAGATGATTACGATGTTACATCAGAATTCATGAAGTTAATAACCTAGTGAATCGATACTTTTAATACCAAATTTCTGACGGATCTACAGACTGTTCGGTTATGAGTGTAACAAAATTTATGGAGTGATTCTTGGGGTCAAAATAAAACGAAAGTCATGAACAAAAAGATTACGTATTCGACTTTCTTTTTTAGTTGTTGATACATGAGTACTAGTTTATGTACAAGTCGTAGAGAAGAAGGTTATGGGATTCGCAGAAAAATTCCAAGAAAAATTATAGATTAAACGTCAAACCTGCAAAACTCATTAAAATCCGTAACAGCATATCATAAACTGCTCCAGGGTGTTTTCGAACAGAAATAGCAATGTGCACGGAAAAACCACGTACGCGTTACAAATGTATGAGCTGTTAGTAAATGTGGCAATACGCTGTCTTGTATGAATCACGCACGATTTCTATACAAATTACCAATCACTGTATATCACAATATTTATATACATGGGTATTCAATAAAAGATGAAGAAACACAAAAAAGAGCTACAAAAAAATTCACTAAGTTTATTCTCGAAGGTATAATTAAGATATCTTTTTATGTAGTAATGTATAACAACATAAATTAATGTACAGCCAAATGATAAATATTTATCCCGCGCTGCGCACGAGTCGTGACGTAAACTAAAACTATCAATAGCGCGAGTGAGCGTTTCAGTTTGAGATTCAAATAAAATTTAACAATTTGTAAAGAAACCAAATTCGAGCCTCACAATCCCCACGGAATAACCCGCCATATGACGACCCCTCCACGGTAGACCTAATTATAAATAAGCGTAGCGACATAGAAGAGAGAGAAAGAGAGAGATAATTCCTTAGTTCAGAGTAGTTAATTCCTCAGTTCTGTGTGATTAGTTCCTCAGTTCTTGGTGATTAATTCCTTGGTTCTTGGCGATCAGTTCCCCAATTTTTGACAAGTAATTTCCTTGTTCATAGCGATTAGTTCTCAATTTCTTTAGCTCTTAATTTCTCAGTTTCAATTCTTTAGTTCCTTAGTTTTTCAGCTCTTAGCTTTTAGTATTTAGCTCTTAGTATTTTTGCTCTTAGTTTTTAAGTTCTTTAGTCTTTTACTTCTTTAGCTTTTAGTCTTTGTTTCATTGGTTCCCAGTTCTTGTCAGTTTTGTTAATCGACGTGTTTGTACTTGTCAATTTGCAAATTATTGAAAATCAATTAAATTAAAATCTTGTAATTAATAAGAGTGAAAACGTATCGCGAACGATTGTAATTTCTAGTATTTGAAATCTCAACGACAATTCTGTCAATACCCAGTTAGAATTAGAATAAACATTTGTTGTGGAAAATATTTGTCTAATAATATAATAGGATTAAGCGAACATTTATTTTCACCAACTTTGATCCTCTCCCGTGCCAGTACTCCTGCGCTACCGTTTAATCTAAATTCAAAAATTAACGGCAACACAACCAAAACAGATCAAACGAAACGTAACACCCGTTGAATAGCTCTTTTAAGCTTTTGCTAAAATTAGGAAATGCTACCCAAGACAGGGAGGATACATTTTTCTTATTAGATTATAAATAAATCACGTTTTGTTATGTAAAATTAGAAGATATAAATAGACGAGCAACGACAAGAAAACAAAAGAATTGATTGCAATTCTTATATTATTTATTACTATCTTAGTATTGACTAAGCTCAATATCCGGATGTATTTCTTAAAAGCGCAAAAAGTGTAATGATTTGAATCTTTTCTCAATTTGTAATTAGTTAATAAGATACAGTTACTTGCTTGGAAGTTTATTTCGTTAAAATTTAAGGTAATATTGGGTGTAGTGCGTTAAATAATCACTCGGTGTTTAGGTCAACAATATATTTATTAATAAGTGCCTTATTTTGACCGCGTTGCGTATCACTCTCGGTTTCGCTAGTCAATCTCGCTGCGCGGTTACAACACGACTTTCTCACTTCTTGGTTCGAACTCGACTGTCGATCAGATTAGATTCCTTTCTTTTCCTCGCCCTTCAATATCCCCACTATCCACGCGTTTGTTGCCACTGTCACGACCGGCACATTTCAAACCCGGTGGACTGATGATGGAGATAAAGATGTGGCAGCACTCGGCAACAATGTATATCGTCGAAGTGCCTAATGAGCCATCGATATCCCAACGGTCCTTCCGCTGAATGTTCTAGAAGGCGTGCGTGGCAACGGTCGCGGACGCCTAACAAACGCGCGGATAGTGGGGATATTGAGGGATGACGAAGAAAAAGGAAACAGATCCAATCGAAAGTCAAATTGTAAGAGCTTCAGTGTTGGAATGTCACGACTGGAGTTCAGAACCAAATCGTAATTAGTGTAAACCAAATGTTCAAAAATAAACTCTCTTTTTATTTTTTTATATTTTATTTTTTCTTTTCATCTGAGATTTTCTTTTTTTTTATTTTATGTGACACCACGGCGGTCTTCTTCTCGAACACTCGGCGGTAGGACCGTTGGAATATTGATGGCTTATTAAGCACTTTGCTTCGGCGATATACATTGTTGTAGAGTGTCGCCACAAGTTTGTGTTCATTTGTAAATTATTCGTTGGTTATCAAGTTTGTTTAATGTAAATTTACAAGCACGAGCAGAGTGTTTCATTATATCACGGCAGTGTTGGTCAAAAGTTTATTTATATACGAAATAATAAATAAATATACAATTTCACTTATAATAAAAATAAAATTTTGTGTTTAAATAAAAGTCACTTAAACGATAGCAGAAATAAATTGTTTCTTATTCTTCCCCATTTGCAAACTTTTTATTATTTGGGTTAAATTGCCAGACAAGTAATAAACTTTCTTCCTGATTTTTAAAAACGAACAATAAGCCTAAGGAATGTTTTAAGGAACACTTGCAATAAAAGATATTTGTTTAGTCTGAAGGACCTTAACTACGAAAATGTCAAGATTAGTCTATCCTTAAGACTATTGAGGCTACAAAGTGAAGGTGTGTGGACATCTGGTGGCCATCTTGCCTGCGGGGTGGGGTTTAGGTAGAAAATCACCGAACGTAACGTAATAAATAGACAGAAATAAATTGTCGATGACAACGAAAACAATTTTACTGTTTAGTTGGCTCTGTAATATTGATCGCTTCACGAACAAATGTGAAATAAAAGATTTTTTGTCAAGAAAGTATGACCGATTTGAAAGCGCCAAAAATTATGAAATAATTTTCATCCTATTTGTATTTTATTTAGGCATGTATGCAATAAAGTTTATATTAACCATTTATTTATGAAATAACATACTAAACACATCGCAACCTTCTCCAAAGTGGTGCAAAATTAAAAATACTACAAATATATTGCCTATTTCCATTTCTAATTGCATAATATTAATAACTGTAACTATTGCAGCGTGAGTTAACGACAATCTTGCTGCTATCGCCGGCCACTTAATATCATTTTGTATATTATGGCTTGCAGCCGAAATGAAAAAATTAATTCAAGCGCAACACAGACGCACGATTGCAATTATAATCTACTGGAATGGTGAAGATATTTTTTTCTGAATATCTCGGGAACTTGTGTGATTTTATGGTTGTGTTCCATCTATATTTTCTAGCCAGAAAATTAATTTTAAATAAAAAAGACCACACCTATTTAACGCTTTTTCTTATTACTAGGTCTTTCAGGGCCGTTGTTAGGCAACACAGAGATTGTACAGGTTCTACGGGAAGATGTATCCGAGGTCACTCGTTTGGGGCGTCGATAGCCTTGTTCTCCTTGGCCAGTTCCATCAGCTTCTCCAGAGAAAACTGGCGCGCTCTACTTCCTTGTACTACCTCCGTTTGCTAACATCTTAAAAAGAAAATAAGGCTTCACTAAGAATTGATGGAAATGGAGATCACGACCCATCAATTAAGAATTCCGATTTTATAAATTACGATTAAAAGTGACCCAGTTATTTGCTTACGTACCGTCTGATATTTTCACCATCTGGTCTATCCGATGTTCTGAACACCGTCGAATTAGCATAAGGAGCATAGTCGATCAGAGAAAATGTCGTCACGATCTCATCTCACGCAAAATGTGGTCTACCGATTTGGCCAGTGCCTCCAGGTTCACCAGTTTTACGATCTGGTCCAGCGATTTCTTCACTTTACACTCCAAAAATACGATAGTCCTCGATTGCTTCATTTTCGTACCTCGTGTTTGCCATTTGAACAGCGGTTTCGTGTCCTATAAAATTCTAATATTTCTTGGAATAAATTGAATATGTATATATATATATATATAAATATGCTTACTTGCTCAATGGCACGACACCTGCTTTCTTAATTCATCGTGATGAATTACATCGTGTTCCAAGGTACATTTAATAGAAAGTTTAGAATTTGTTTGTCCATTCACGCGGATATATCGGCGGTTACCTGTCCCAGCCAATTTTTTTACATTAGTGTAGGAAAATGGCATAGTGTTAGTACGTTTGATAACGGTATGATTGTTACAATATCGTTTGAAGCTCCGTCAATCTATGTTTATGCAATCACTATTCGTCACTAACTGACTTCGTTACAACGGTTCTTTTTTAAATACGCTGAAAACACTCCATGACAACGCTGACAACACACACCCGATATCTCCCAAACAATCCGTCCACGATACTACACTACATTCCTACCCTAGCTACGTATTGTGGGTATCGCATGGTTCCATTTGATCAACGATATGTCAATATGAGGATAGATGGAATTTTGTTATAGCTACCTGAAAGAAAAATCGTCGTCTACGTGGTTATAATCAGGCAGAATACTCCAAACCTATATATTAGGTCGTCCTAAAAATGTCATTCTTTCGCAAACATGCTTTTTCGCAACAATGCACCTTCATACAGACGTGAAACCAAGTCTGCAAAATGTCACGGTGTTTATCTCTACAAAACAAAATGGCCCCAGTGTAATTCGACAAAATAATATAATGCAAAAAACGTAGAGCCCATTCTTCCCTCATGAAACGGAAGAAACTTAACCTAATATTAAGTCGTCCTAAAAATGTCTTTCTTTCGCAAACATGCTTTTTTGCAACAATGCACCTTCATACAGACGAGAAACCAAGTCTGCAAAATGTCACGGTGTTTATCTCTACAGAACAAATGGGCCATGCGTAATTCGACAAAATAATATAAAGCAAAAAACGTAGTGCCTATTCTTTCCTCATGAAACGGAAGAAAGGTAACCTAATTTTACTCCGCCATAAAAATGTCTTTCATTCGCAAACATGCTTTTTTGCAACAATGCACCTTCATACAGACGTGAAACCAAGTCTGCGAAATGTCACGGTGATTATCTCTACAAAACAAAATGGCCCCTGCGTAATTTGACAAAATAATAGAATGCAAAAAACGTAGAGCCTATTCTTTCCTCATGAAACGGAAGAAACTTAACCTAATTTTTGGCCGCTGTAAAAATGTCTTTCTTTCGCAAACATGCTTTTTTGCAACAATGCACCTTCATACAGACGTGAAACGAAGTCTGCGAAATGTCACGGTGATTGTCTCTACAAAACAAAATGGCCCCTGCGTAATTTGACAAATAATAGAATGCAAAAAACGTAGTGCCTATTCTTTCCTCATGAAACGGAAGAAAGGTAACCTAATTTTACTCCGCCATAAAAATGTCTTGTATTCGCAAACATGCTTTTTTGCAACAATGCACCTTCATACAGACGTGAAACGAAGTCTGCGAAATGTCACGGTGATTGTCTCTACAAAACAAAATGGCCCCTGCGT